>WUWR02000201.1:0-127597 GCA_009982885.2 Hyles vespertilio
CCACGGAAGGGAGAAAACGAGAAAATGAGTGAAAGTGACACGATTGCACGCGTCCTGTGGCAATATTAAGCGCTGTCATTTGATCGCTGCAGATTCAAATTTCAACTTTATTTTACAGACATAAGATAGTGTTGCATTTGTCTCATTTAATAAAAAAAAAAACAAATATATAAAAAATTGCTTTAGACAAATGTACGATACCTCACCATTAGACACATTTTATGGCAAATTTTCAGAATTTCTAGGGTTTTAGATTAATTCATTAACAATCGTAATTTCCTATCCAAATTTGTTATTTTTAATTTTAACAGTCACTAATTTTCAAAATGTTTGTAATAATAGATCACGACTATTGTCTGCATTTTGCCTACGGAAATTTAAAACCCCACTCACCTGATAACCTGTCTCAATTCCATCTCCACCTTTTCCCTCTCGCTCTCAATAAACTTGATCTTCTCGCAGAGCGACGCCTTGTCAGCCTCCAACTCCATGCGGGTCTGCTCGGCCGCTAATAATTCCTTACGCAGGGAGTTTAGATCCCCTTGCTGCTCCGAAGACTGACTCGATAGCGAAGATCTCTCGTCTTCCAGCTGTGGGGAGAAGAACCAAACTCATAATATTCTTTACTAGCGGCCCGTCTCAGCTGAGGCTGGTTACAGATATATTTTTATTTCATTTCACACTAGATATATATGTTATTTTATTCGCAAACTTTTGTATACCAAAACTCGACGTAGCTATCTTATCCTACGCTTTTATTTTCAAAATGAACCAATCAATCCCGTCACTTCCCTTCCCGTATCAGCAAAATTGTCTATCTACAATATTTAAGATACTCCCCCTCCATATGGCAACTCCTTGGGACATCCTGTATATGTATTATACCTATAAACTTTCTCTGGAACCACTATACCTTTTGCTAAAAACTAAATTAAAATCCGTAGAATAGTTAAAAAGATCTAAGCGCACAGATACCGGAGGGATTTTATATATATATATTTTTTAATACTATTTAATAATTCAAAAAGTCAAATAGTCTTTCACAAATTCATTTGAACGTGTAGTAGATGTAAAGAATAAATTTTCTCAGCAAAACTTTCTTCTTTTTATTTGGTTTCTTGCACTTATTTTTTTTAAGCCATGTATAGTTACAAAGGTAAGAAAATTATTTGTATAAACTATCGTAATTGATTTAATTGTAAAGTACATGAATTATAAAAGGATTGAACGTTCAGTTTTACATAACAACATAGCATTCTGTATGTCTGCATAAATAATATTGCGGCAATATCTTGTTATATCTTGTCTTATATCATCTTAGCTTATTCTAAGATTTTCGGAGTCTAGACAATTTGGTAAAAATCACAGTTAAACTAAATTATTCTATGTTAATACATATAGCTGTAGTATAACTTACATTTTTGACTTCTTCTTGAAGTTTTTTCTTGTCGCACTCCAAGTTCCTCATAGCGGCTTCGAGTTTTTCGACTAAATCTTGAAGATCTCCCCCGCTCCATTATAGTTCTTTCCAGTTCTATTTCCAGATCACCTACAAAAGATGATATGTTCAGTCTTCCCATTAATATTTTATACTGGTTTATAAAAAAATACTGGAGTGCATCTGATTGTAAGTGTATTGTGGTCTATATTGATTTTGGGGGTTAACGTCACTCGCGTCCGTAGGCTTTGACCTTAGATTCCCTACACGTGACCCCTGGGTAGTGCCAAATGAGTGACATAGTGGTGGTAGGACTTATGTGTCCGCCCGGGTAGCTACCACCGTACACGATGCGTAAAGACCGCCATAGTGATTTCGTAAGGGGATCGCGTTCCGGGATCCACGTCCCGTGCAGGTGAGGCGAAGGGTCTGGCATTACTCGTCGGCAGATTGGGATGGTATGCGGGAATATTTCGCATCCATCTCTTGGAGGCAGCGCTGCTTTGAGGGTAAAGATCCCTCAGCGAGTGCCCAACGCTATTGCTGACGAGATCAGACTTGGAATGGAATATTACATTCCTTCCTCTGAGATCGCCAGTAAGGGCCGTGGACGCTCCTGGTTCAATCGTGCATGCGCCGATGCTGTCGGTGACAAACAGGCGGCGTATCGCGCTTGGATCAGGGTCGCGCTATGAAGGATCCGAATATCAGTTCCCTCAAAGAAGCCTACAACCGTGCCTCCAAGGCCTGCAAGAAGGCCTACGTTAGGGCGGATGCCCAGCGCGTTAGCAGGATTGGGCGTGCGTTGGCGATCACCCAACTAGCAGTCGTGCTATTGGAGGTTGGCCAGGGCCGTTCAATCTAACTTCTGCCGTCCAGCGTTGCCGCCGCTGAGGTACCCAGAAGGTTCGCTGGCCACAAGCCGCAAGAGAAGGCTGCCTGCTGGCAAATCTCTTTGCGGCTAATTCCCCGACTCGAAGACCGTGGTTCCCAGTCGCTGCCTACGCTGCCTGATTGCGGTTTCTCAATGGCAATATTCGCATCAGGCAGTGTGATGTGCGACGTGAGATACGGTCTCTCGATGTGCGGAAAGCCAGTGGTCCGGATGGGATACAGCGGTGGTTTTGAGGGCTTGTGCAGCCGAGTTGTCTCCAGCACTGACTCGCCTCTACCGAGCGTCCTACCGCACAGGTGTTGTGCCGGAATCTTGGAGGGAAGCCAATGTGCAACGATCCCCAAAAAGGGTGATCGGTCGGACCTACCAATTACCACCCTATCGCTATCACCTCAGTGATGTGTAAGGTCATGGAGCGGATCATAAACGCTCAATTGATCCGCTACCTGGAGGATCACTCGTTGATCAGTGGACCGGCAATACGGTTTCCGTCATAATCGATCGACGGGTGATCTTCTAGCGTTTGTCCTGCATCGCTGGGGTGAGGCGATTGACCGGCGTGGCGAGGCTCTTGCTGTGAGCCTCGACATTGCCAAAGCGTTTGATAGGGTCTGGCACCGTGGTCTCCTGTCCAAGCTTCCGGCATACGGTCTACCCGGCAACCTGTGTTCGTGGATTCCGGCTTTCTGCATGGGCGTAGAATACGTGTAGTCGTTGACGGACACGCTTCGGCGCTCATGTCGGTAAATGCCGGAGTTCCTCAGGGCTCGGTGCTGTCGCCCACCTTGTTTATTCTGCATATCAATGACATGTTGTCGCTTGGCAACATTCATTGCTATGCAGGTGACAGCACGGTTCATGGGCGATACCACTGCGGGCCTCCAGGTTGCCGTGTCGAAACTGTGAAGGGACGCGAAGATCTTGTCATTGAGCTCAACCGGACCTTGGATCTCATTTCTACATGGGGTTCCAGGAATATGGTTGAGTTCAATGCCAAGAAAACCCAGGTGTGTGCGTTCACGTGCAAAAAAATCCCCGTTTCTCTCCCTCCCCATTCTTCAGGGTACTCCCCTCTCAGTGCGGAATGACCTGAGTATCCTTGGTGTGGATATCCGCTGTGATCTCAATCCAAGGAATCACATCGAGGGCGTAATATCTGCCACATCACGCAGGGTTGGAGTCCCTAACAGGGTGCGTCGGTTTTTCACGCCGGTCAGCTTTGTCGCTTATATAAAGCGCAGGTCCGGCGGGTATGGATTACTCGCACCTCTGGGATGGATCCGCCCAGTACCAGCTCGATGCCTTGGATGGATTGCAGCAGCGGGCCATCGCATTGTGAATGATGCAGACGTTACGAGCAACTTGGAGTCGCTACAACTCCGGAGACGATGTCGCCTCTCTAAGCGTGTTCTTACCGCCTGTATCACGGTGAGTGCTCTGAAGAATTGTTCAACTGCTCCCCTCCTCTCCATTCCTAACCAGAACCACGCGTGCTGGCTTGCGAAGCCATAGCTTGACGGTCCCACACCATCCCGGCGCGAACCAAACGGTTCTCAAATTCGTTTTTGTGCCGCACCGTCAGGCTGTGGAATTGTTTGCCGGCGCACGTGTTCCCTCCTTCCTACAATCCGGGTCCTTCCCCGCCGCGGTGTGAAGAGGCACCTTAGCAGGCGGCATAATAGTTTCCATTGGCATGGGACTGCCGTCCAATGATGCCAATGGATACTCTGCCTGGGCGGCATTGGCACTTTCCATCAGGTGCAATGCCGCCACTATGCCAGGCCAGTATAAATTAAATTAAAATCGAATAAATAATGCCAGCTTAGTCTATACAGGTTGCTCCACCATTATGAACACCTACACTTTCAAAATATTTGCCGATCGGCTTGTGAATCACATAACTTTTCAAATGCTATATCGACTTCACATGCTATTTGCGATTGCTGTTGCTATTCATTCCAATACTAAGTCATGTGCGCTTACTTCTATGTTTCTCCATCTGTGACATGATGGCATCTGATTCCAAACTTCTGTTGGTCGAGTAAGTCCCTCGCTAGCGCGGTCTGTTCAACTCCTCACGAGTACTTACTAGTTCGGAACGGAGGCGGGATGACCGCTCCTCTTCAGCCCTAAGTAAATAATAAATATAATAATAATACACTCACCAATCAATTAAGTCTTGTGTCGTAGGCGTCGGAAACTATGAGAACTTTTCGGTCTCACAAAACCCAGACCCAATACAAATACTTGTGGACCTCACAAACATTTGTCTCGGGGCGGGGATCGAACCCACGGCCTCTCACTTCACAGGCGGCGTCTAACCGACTGCGCCACGGAGGCTATCAACTTAACTCGATAGTGATGTTTAAAATCGTAATAATAGTGTATTAAATACATACACATACATAGTCTTGATCCCACATTAATTTCAATGAAGCCTTTAGTATGAGAGATGACAACCAAAATTTTTGTCTCATAGCAATACGACCACAACCGCATCAAATTGATAGATTTGATTATTTTGAACTCGAAAATACCAATTTCAGACATTTTTCGCGTAGCGTTTGACCGAACTGAATTTTCAAAAATGTCAACAAATTTTACCGGACTGTATCATAGCAATCTGTCTGATTTTTGACTGTAGTTATACAGGGAGCGCAAATAAATGGCGCACTTGCTCAGTTGGATACAAGGGCATAATACTAATATCATAATAAAAAAATATATCAAACAACACTGCTTAAATGCACTGTTGTGTTTCGGATTGAAGGACATTGTAGTCAGAGTAACTACTGGACATATTGAGACTTAACATCTTATGTCTCAGGATGGCGAGCGCAGTAGAATGTTGCTACTGTTTATGAGCGGTCGTATCGCTTACCATCAGGCGAACGGCTTGCTCGTCTCGCCATTCATGGCAATAAAAAAAAATATATTTGGAAAATACCTATCCGTTTTGGAGTTATGACCGTTTAAAGTTTTAAGTTTAATCACCACTTTTTCGCAAAAAAACCATAACAATGGATAAAGAACAAGATTTAAACACATACTTATTTTTTTCGTTTCGTCGTTAATTGAACGGTTAACGAAATATACCACGAAAACCATTTTTAACAGCATCAAAACTTTCTTAGACTTCGCGTTAACCGTTGTTTACATATGGGCAAGGTCATAAACTCCAGCTGTATAATTTATCCTTCTCTAACTTCAAAAAAGGATATTTTTTGTTTCATTTCAAATAAATCAATCAGTTAAACAGGGACGTACTTAGATTTAAGCGTAAATAAATTAACAACATAATAACTTTAGGTAGTAGGCAGTTGCATCGTGTATGGATTGACTATTTTGTTTGTCATTATTTTCCTTAGTGTCACAAATCCAAACTGTTAAGATACCAAAAAATCACACTGGTCATCGCTTAAACCATGTTGTTGTATCAGCTCATATACGTCCCACTGCAGGGCACGGGCCTACTCTACAATCGAGAATACGATTGAGAGTGGTTAGGCCATATAGTCCACCACGCTGGCCTAGTGCGGGTTGGCGGACTTACATACCATAGAAATTCTTATAAATCGCTATGGTATGCAGGTTTCCTCACGATGTTTTCCTTCACCGTTTTAGTGCGTGGTGATTGACTGTCAATACACACATGACTCCGAAAAGTCAGAGGTGTGCCCTGGGATTTGAACCCGCGACCACCGTGAACAGGTTGGCAGCCGCGTCTAGTCCGTTTACCAACAGGCCACCACGCACTTCAACTTAAACTTTGTAAGATTGCGAATTTAATTATAATTAGAAACGTTTGGATACCTACATAACATTTAAATTATCTAAATAATTAATATTCATTGAAAAAAAATCTGATGACACTGATTAATAAAAAATAAGATTTTTAAAATGATGGCCCAATTCGGCCCTATTAGTCAAAGGAAGCCGCCGGTCATAGTGTAGTTCGTCGGATCCAACCCGGCTCGATTATTCTTCCTTTGAGGTTGCCGCCGCCGATTGTGAGTGCGAGCCGAAAGGCGGCAATTTGTTTGTCGCTAACTTTTAGCATTTTGCAAAGAAGCCCGACATCTTGAGGTGTGCTCACACTACACACTTGGTATAACTTAATTTGATTAAGTACTCCGATATAAAAATTACGTTAAAACAAAAAAGATCTTATTGGGACTAATAGAATAGTCCTTACTTGCTCAAGAGATTATAATATTATTTCAATATGTCATCAACCGATCCAGTCAGTTATAAATTGCCTATTTACTTTGCTTATTATTGTATTTAACATTACTTAATGTATTTTGAAAATAATGTTACTTTGAAGTGATAAAAGTTATTCTAAATTCTTATACCTAGAGAAATGTCGTCTACCATTATACCATAGAATTTGCATATGAGACTTCTGTGAGATAAAATCAGTGAAATCAATAAACACTAACTACTAATTTACTACACTGGAGATCCGTGCCCTGCAGTGGCACGTATATGGGCTGATACAGTACTAATTGTTCAGATGAATTATTATGAACTCAAATAGGTAAGAAAGCTTTGTATAAAATGTGAACAGGCCTTTATCTTTCAAAAATCAAATAACAATTTATTTTTTATTAGTTGAATTCGGATTGCAATCGCGTGTGCATGTATTAGTCGTGTGCATATTATTGTAAATTCGTTTTCAGTTATTTTGAGTAAATTTTATTAATTTCACTATGCTTTGAACATTACCCAAATTGATAACTTTTGATGTAACTTGTGTTTTGTGAAATGTAAAAGAAAAAGTGATTTGTGCTACCAAATTGTGATAGTGTTTTCGTGCGGGTTTGGCGGATCCTACGCTTCCATCCTTGCCTATCAAGGTTATTACGGTTTACATTACAAGGTCAGTTAATTATTTTTGTGGTCATTAATGACAACTACCCAGCCCATATGAGTCACCGACGGCCTCCGTGGCGCAGTTGGTAAGAACCGCCTGTGAAATGAGAGACCGTGGGTTCGGTTCCTGCCCCGAGACAAATATTTCCGTGAACCATAATTATTTTTCTAATACCCACGACACAAGATTTGTATCTTAGTGTGGGGTTAGTACCCATGTATGTGACTGTTGACTGTATTAATTTAATATCTTTTTATGTATCCTGAGCGTGATGTAAACAATCGCACGACTTATAAGTAAATAATGAGCTCTGCTTATTTATTGTTGAATGTCTACCGTTCAGTTGTAAGGTTCAATCACTTTAGCGTAATATGTTAAGGGGTAGCATGTGTAACGTTAGTTTTTTTTCTCGGCATATTTCTTAATATTCGCTAGCGCCATGCAAATCCGTCTTAATTAAGATGCCTTCACGATATACTATAATGTATATTGGCAGGTGCGCCGTTTTCTTATGCATCCTGTATAATAGCTATAAGATACCGAAAACATATTTTTCAGAAGTTATTAGTGTAGCGCGAACCCAAAAAATAATTTAGAAAAATTAAGAATGAGACAAAAATATGATGATAGCAATACGTCTGAAAATGTTCTTTACGGGTAAATTAGGATTAGTTAATAGGAAAAAAAATATTTTCAGAAGGAAATTTGGATGCATCAAATTTTGAGACCATTCTAAATATGTTAAGGAATTTTACCGATCGGTATCATAGCAATCTGTCTGAAAATTGTTGAACTTGATGAAATGAATTAACCAGATGTAAAAAAAAATATATCAGAAGAATTCAGTGTAGCACCTCCTTTATCAGACAACTTTTCGATATCGACCGTGTTGAGACGCGACGACACCTTGCTTTGTCTTGCCAAAATACAATATATATATAACGTATCTATGCTATAAAAACGTCTATTGTAATTGATATTTTTGTATTCTTAAAAACCTACTCTTCCATCCCCGAAAACTTCGTCAATGGCAGATGAGCAAACCATGCCTTATCATGGGGAATAGAAGAAAAAAAAACGTCCGCGAGCCCTCGGACAAATAGCGACACACCCACGTCCGCCTGAGCAACTTATAGTTTGTTGTCACTTTAAGTGGGCGTCATTTCAACGGTTAGGACAGCTGGTGAGTGACTATGTATAGTAAGAGAGTGGCAGGAGCATAATATGCGAAAAACCATTCCCACCGCAGCAGGAACGTAAAAACTGCTCAGGCATCGGCCAAGCGACTCCAAAACGTTGTTTTCTCTTTTGGGAGTACATGCGACATCTAAAATGTCTGAAAAAACATATTTTTTTTTGCAATGTTGCCTTATTTACGAACGGTAGAAAAAAAACATTCGGATTGCCATAATACAGGTCGGCTAAATTTGTTGACATTTTCAAAAATTCGCTTCAGCTATACAGGGAGCGCAAATAAATGGCGCACTTGCTCAGTTGGGTACAAGGGCATAATATTAATATCGTAATAAAAAAATAATATTTGGAAAATACCTATCCGTTTTGAAGTTATGACCGTTTAAAGTTTTAGGTCTAATCACCACTTTTTCGCATAAAATCAGTTGGAATGGATGAAGTACAAGATTTAAACACATACGTATTTTTTCGTTTCGTCGTTAATTGAACGGTTAACGAAATATACCACGAAAACCATTTTTAACAGCATCAAAACTTTCTTAAACTTCGCTTTAACCGCTGTTTACACATGGGTAAGGTCATGAACTCTTAGCTGTATAATTTATCCTTCTCTAACTTCAAAAAAGGATATTTTTGTTTCATTTCTAATAAATCAATCAGTTAAACAGGGATGTACTAAGATTTAATCGTCAATAAATTAACAACATAATAACTTTAGGTGCAGTTGCATCGTGAATGGATTGACTATTTTGTTTGTCATTATTTTCCTTAGTGTCACAAATCCAAACTGAAAGATACCAAGAAATCACACTGGTCATCGCTTAAATCATGTAAGATTGCGAATTTAATTATAATTAGAAAAGTTTTGATAATACCTACATAACATTTACATTTTCTAAATAATTTAGATTCATTGAAAAAATAATCTGATAACACTGATTAATAAAAAATAATATTTTTAAAATGATGGCCCAATTCGGCCCTATTAGTCAAACGAAGCCGCCGGTCATAGTGTACTTTGTCGGATCCAACGCGGCTCGATTATTCTTCCTTTGAGGTCGCCGCCGCCGTTTGTGAGTGCGTGCCGAAAGGCGGCAATTTCTTTGTCGGTAACTTTTGGCATTTTGCAAAAGAAGCCTTGAAGACATCTTGAAGTGTGTTCACACTACACACTTGATATAACTTAATTAGATTAAGTACTCCGATATAAAAGTTACGTTAAAAAAAATTAAAAAATTATTGGACTGATACTGATACTTGCTCAATAGCTTATAATATTATTTAAATATGTCATCAGCCGATCCAGTCAATTACAAATTGCCTATTTACTTTGCTTATTATTGTATTTAACATTATTTAATGTATTTTGAAAATAATGTTACTTTAAAGTGATAAAATTTCTTCTAAATTCTTATACCTAGAGAAATGTCGTCTACCATTATAGCATAGAATTTGCATATGAGACTTATTTGAGATAAAATTAGTGAAATCAATGAACACTAACTACTAATTTACTGCACTAGAGACCCCGTGCCCTGCAGTGGCACGTATATGGTCTGATACAGTAGTAATACTAATTGTTCAGATGAATTATTATGAACTCAAATAGGAAAGCTTTGTATCTAATTTGAACAGGCCTTTATCTTTCAAGAATCAAAATAATAATTTATTTTTTATTAGTTGAATTCGGATTGCAATCGCGTGTGCATGTATTAGTCATGTGCATATTATTGTAAATTCGTTTTCAGTTATTTTGAGTAAATTTTATTAATTTTACTATGCTTTGAACATTACCCAATTTGATAGCTTTTGATGTAACTTGTGTTATGTGAAATGTAAAAGAAAAAGTGATTTGTGCTACCAAACTGTGACAGTGTTTTCGTGCGGGTTTTGGCGGATCCTGCGCTTCCAGCTTTGCCTATCAAGGTCATTACGGTTTACATTACAAGGTCAGTTAACTATTTTGGTGGTCATTAATGACAACTAACCAGCCCATATAAGTCACCGACGGCCTCCGTGGCGCAGTTGGTAAGAACCGCCTGTGAAATGAGAGACCGCGGGTTCGGTTCCCGCCCCGAGACAAATAATTTCCGAGAACCATAATTATTTTTCTAATACCCGCGACGCAAGATTTGTATCTTAGTGTGGGGTTAGTACCCATGTATGTGACTGTTGGCAGTATTAATTTAATATCTTTTTTATGTACCCTGAGCGTGATGTACACAATCGCACGACTTATAAGTAAATAATGAGCTCTGCTTATTTATTGTTGAATGTCTACCGTTCAGTTGTAAGGTTCAATCACTTTAGCTTAACATGTTAAGGGGTAGCATGTGTAACGTTAGTTTTTTTTTCTCGGCATCTTTCTTAATATTCGCTAGCGCCATACAAATCCGTCTTAATTAAGATTCCTTCACCATATACTATAATGTATATTGGCAGGTGCGCCGTTTCTTGTCCACCCTGTATACTATGCGCAAAATGTGTGAAAACCAACTTATTCGTCATAAAATTATAAAATCTATGTACATTTCCAATATCAGACGTATTGCTATGATACCGACTGCCTTTTTTTGGACACAGCAGAAATAGCCTCACATGCAATTGCTACACTTTTGACCGTTACTACCTACCTAGTCGAGTTCAGAATCACATAATCTAACGATTTTATACAATTTCGACCGTATTGCTATGATACATGGTTTTGGTCGTCATCTCTGGGACTACTTGTGTTCTGGGTATCACTAACTACGAGATGTTTTTAGGTCTGATAACTCCCAGACCCGAGGCCAATACTTGTGGGCCTAAATAGTTTTTTTTAAACTAATTGAATATGATAAAAAAATGTCTAATGTAAATAATGAATAAGTTATGTGTATTGACTTGTCATAAAAACTATTTAATTGCCTATGTGACCAATAAATCTAATAATAATAATATGCTACCTCAATATAGCCTCTCTATTAGACGCCTCTCGGTGTAAGTGGTCCACTTCGGAATTCAATGATCGCTTTTCACATTCCAAAGCTTCTATAGTCTTCTCCAATCGCGAATTTACCTTCTGTAGTTTCTCGTAATCTGATGTTAGCGACTCCACCTAAACATAATATTATTAAACTTAATGGTGTCGAAATATTTAAAATAAAATAACATTTCTGCAAGAATTGTGAAAAATAGTAATAATATTCTATTTAATACACAGAATAATGTAAAAATCTCAATTCTTAGCACTATGTTTGCTGGATATATCTTATTTAACAAGTCCGAAATTTACTTAAGCTTTATAAGAGTCAACACTTCAGTATACATTTTGGATTGAACAGGCTAATGCCATACATTTTGTCTTGTCAGCATTTTGTTCACCGCGCGCACTTTATAAGCCTTTTACTTAATTACTACACAATTAATTGTCACCCGCGCTGTGTGTACTCAAGCTTGCAATTTATATTATCACATTTTAATAATTATACATTCATTTCCATTTTGTATTCGTAAATAAACAAGCAAAAGTAAGTGATTGTCTTTTTTATTAAATTCTACATAGATTACTATATACATTTATTTACATACCATAGCATTTATCTCCAGCCTGTTCCGTTCTAGATTGTTCTTATCGATCCTTAGTGACTCTATTGTCTTCTGCATTGACTCCTTCTCTTGTAGCAGTTGGTTTAAGTCTGCATTAGCTTGATCTAGCTTACCTAAGGAAACAAAAAAACACTTAAAAGTTCAATGTATCTAACTCTAACATGTTACTGACAGCTTTGTTTAGAGACCTTATTCATAGACAGTTTTAAACCTGTTTTTGTTATCTAATGTTCTTCGCTCAAACTGGATTCAAAACTCAATCGAAATGGATTAAACATTCAATATCTAAATAGGTTTATGACCTGTTTATTAATGAGGCCATATAACAATGTTAAGGCCTGGTCTGTCGAAGGATACGCGCGGCACTGCGGTAAGCAGCAACGTCATGACGTCATGCAACGTAGTTCAAATAACAACAAAAAAGGTGGTTCACATATAGGTTTTACTCTGTGCGTAAAACCGTTGACCAATGGGAGAACCGTTCATTGACAACAAACGTTACTATGGCAATTTCGCATTGAAGTTTACTTGAATTTCCATGACAACAAAAAACAATCATTTATGTTCGAAAATATATGTAATTTCTTAAAAAAAAAAGTTTGTGCGTCATTTTAAATAAACTGGGTATATATGTTTACGAGACAATTTTCGAAATATTTATACGTGATAAAAGTGGTTCGTATCATTCTAATGAAATACACATCTGCTGAATACATCTTTTTTCGCTAAATCAATTTATTGTCAGATCAAATTAAATTTCACTGGATTTATGTAGATATCCTTTCTTAAATTATCGTTATCGATCGTACCGTAATTGGGTAAAAGCTAAATTCCATAACGATTAAATTATTTTCCTATAAAATTATCACGAGCAAAACCTGGAACAATACTGATGGGCACTTTTTACAATAATAATTTTATTTTAGTATTTAACAGAATTTATAACACAGAGCTAAAAATATATATGCGTAGTTGCAAGTAGCACAAATTACAATATATATAGAGGGGGTTTTAATGGAATGGGAATGGGAAAAAGGGGAAAACACAGAACTTGATACTACGTTGAGGAACTACATATTTAAGATTGCTCCATGTTATCACATGCTGATGCACTCCAGGTGCTAGGAGAGTGGTGCTAATTGTGTCGAACGGTGATAGTTTATTATATCTTGCCGGTGGATTTTGTAAATAACTACGACGATAATATACAACCATTATACAACGAATGTATGTATATGGGCTGATACAAAACTCATCATAAGATTCTTTGTAGCTACTTTTTCGGGCTCATATAAAAAGTGCATTCACTTAAACGATTGATGTTCTTATTAGGTTTATTGTTTGTAATTCTTTCTATGCGTATATACTATATAAAGGGATAAGGTCAGCTAGCGTGGTGGACTGTAATATGGCCTAACCACTCTCAATCGTATTCTCGATTGTAAAGGAGACCAGTGCTCTGCAATGATAGCTGATAAAGTGCCCTGTGAATAGGAATAAATACTGAATGTATATAGATACCCACTAATAAATCGTCTCCAATTGTACCCTGATCAGTTGCGAACTAATTCAGTTGCTATATTTTGTTAAAAAGCATGGGGTACTAGGTACTTAGAACAATGAACATACAATTCCGTTCTCCATTTTTATAACAATAAAATAAATGTAATTGACTCCAGTTTATAATCTTGTACTTATTAAATATCAATTATTTTTACTTTTTAATTGTATCTTTTACCAAAGCAAGGCTTTAAAATGTTATTCCTACGTGGTGTAATATTATACCATTGTCATTGGGAACGTACGTGAACAGTATTGAACGTAATGTGCGGCAGCACATAGTCGATATACGCGCCACAGCCTAAACAAAAGTTTAAACCAAACGAAAATTGATAAAAATATTGTCCTCAAATAAATACATTGCGCAAATACGCTTACCGCGACGAAATGACGAGAATGACGGCACGTTGTGCGGTGTATCCACCCCGCGCTTCATTGCACTTTCCGCTCTACACTGACGCATACTGTGACAGCACAAAAGACCAGTCTACCCGTCACTCGGTTGACCCCTCACCGCAGACGCTGGCTGACGCATACTGCGGCGAAACGTCATGTCAATGTCAATGTTTTTCATACAAAACCGAGTTTGACACCGCATTCCGCGCAACGCAACGTTGTGCGTAGCTTCGACAGACCAGGGCTTTAGATGTGATGCATGTATTGTTATCTATACATATAAATAAAATTGAAGTGTCCGTTTTAAAAGTGAAAATAAAAAAAAATGTCCAACTACATATCGTTATATACACGATACCTGTGCCGAAAATGATAATTTAATTTTTTTTTTTGTCTGTCTGTCTGTCTGTTTGTTCCGGCTAATCTCTGAAATGGGTGGGCCGATTTTGACGGGACTTTTATTGTCAGGTAGCTGATATAATAAGGAGTAACTTAGGCTACATTTATTTAAAAAAAAAAAGATCTTTTATTGTAGAAAAAATAAGTTTTGTTAAATTCCACACGGACGAAGTCGCGGGCACAGCTAGTGTATTTATATAGTTTGTTTTGTCTCTATGCACCCAAGACTATTCTTTCTCTCTCCTTTCTCTTATCTCCATCCAAAGGTGCAATAAGGCCGTCTAATGTACTAATTTTGATATTAGTTATATTTCTTTTTGTATTTTCCTGGTGTAAAATAAATAATATAAATAATAAATTAGAAAATTGAAAGGTAACTAAAACTTACTTTGTAAATCTTGAACTTTGCTTTCAAGTGACATGACGGTCGTTTCAGCTGTCTCACAGTTTTTCCTGCTCGTTAGAAGTTGTTCTCTCGAATTTTGTAGCTTTACCTGAGAAGTTTTGAATATTGCTTTAATGTCATATCTACGGAATTTCGTTCAATAATTCTGTTAAGTCTTGACAGCTACAAAATAAGTATTATAGTTTTATAGATACAAAATTAATTCATTTTTTGTTTATTAGGCCAAAACATCAACTCAAACTACCTTTCGTAGGTACACTTGTATTATATTTTCCATTCCATTCGCGAATATTCTACTACAGTCTTAGTTGTTTACTAACGTCACAAAATAACAAATGCCCAAATAAAAAAAATATATTTTTACAAATCAAGTTGACTTATTGAATCATTCAGTTTTACATAAAATAATACAAGACATTGGTTCTTACTTGTAGCTCATGTATTTGTATCTGGTATTTGTGTAGAGCCGCCTGCACCGCCGATATGGTGCTCTCTGCGAATGCTGTAGCATTTGCCGTTTGAGAAACACCTCGCTTCGGTGACCTAAATACAAATATGAGGCAAAAATGGATCGTCGGATACCTGATAAATTCTCTTTTCCTATGCTTGTCCCTTCCCGCTTCCCTACCGATTGATTGACAGGTCCAAGTGTTATGACCCCGATGACTTACGATCAAGTAATATGTTAACTTACTGTGCGACCTTTGAAATTAAAAAAAAACACTTAATTGCAAAGTAGATAAACCCCATCTGACTTTCGGTATCAGCCCGTATACGACCCACTGCAGGGCACGGGCCTCTTCTACAATCAAGAACACGATTGAGAGTGGTTGCACCATATAGTCCACTACGCCGGCCTAGTGCAGGTTGGCGGACTTTGCTATGATTTAATGGGATCCCAAGAGCATTACTCAAGAAAAGTAGCTTGATTAAAAGACAAGATCATCATACCTATCAGCTAAATGTAGGTGTGCATGTGCGTGCGCGTGCGCATGCGGATGCGTGTGCACGTCGGGTTCGGAGTCGAGTATGAGCGCGCGCGCCACGTCCTCCAGCGCCGCGCGCAACACGCTCGCCTGCGCGTTACCGCTCTCACTGGCCTCTACGCGCTCCTCCTAAGGAACACACTCTATCATTAACATCATCATCATCAAGTTAACCACACAAATCCAGTGTCACCAGTTGCGAATAGATTGTGTTTATTAGTATCTTTATAATTTAAAAAAATATATATATGTTTGTGTATTTTATTAAGTATATGGTATGATGGAACTTACATGCCCGCACAGATAAAAGTCTCATAAAATAAAAATAAAAAAAAATTACCACAGAAAGTCCACTACTCAACATACAATATATCGTTGCTCAATATCCCACAAGGATTTTTGCAGCAAAGCCTATGTCTATTCCTTCAACGCAATGTCTATGCCTCCCGCCAAAAAGCAGTGTAAAAGCACTGAGGTGTTACGGTTTGAAGGAAATTGTAGCCGGGGTAACTACTGGACATATTGAGACTTAACATCTTATGTCTCAGTATGGCGAACAAAGTGGAATGCCAAGCATTGCTTTGTTAATCAAGGTGTTGCTTGCTGTTGTTGTTTTTTGCTACTGTCCATGAGCGGTCGTATCGCTTAACATCAGGCGAACGGTATGCTCGTCTCGCCATTCAAAGCAAAAAAATGCGACCAATTGTTTTCATTCAAAAGTCAAATAATATCTATAGTTACGCAGTACAATGAACAGTTCAGTGCTAATTAAAAATCTTCACTACTATGGAAATATAATGGGCTGAAATATAATTACTGTGTGTGTATTTTTTTATATATTTAGTTATTTAGTTTAATTGGTGTGTATTAGTTTTAGTTTATATTAGTGTGTTCGGTTCAAATCAAAGAAAAAATAAAGAATTAAAACTAAATAAAATAGAAATGAAAGTAGCTCACCAATCCCTGCAGCTCCTCAAGCAGGCGTTGTATGCGTGCGTCGCGTTCACGCAACTCAGCCAACGCATTGTCGCGCTGTGACGTCATCTCGCGCAGGTCCACGCGCATCGACTCCACGCTGATGTTGCCTGATGATGGTTGATTGATGTTGCCTGAATGGTGTTGGTGACAGATGTTGCCTGATGTGACTTGTTGATGGCTGATGTTGCATGGCATTTGTGTGGGGTGAGTGTCAGGCTGGAAGTAACACTAAGTGATTAGATTATTTATCGCATATAAGATGTAAATATTATGAAATGAGTAAAATTGTGAAGTTATTTCTTCATATTGAGTGAGTTAACAATTTTCAAATGTATAATATAAAAAAAACCAATGATCCAAGTCATCGATCCAATCATTACATTGTCACTTGCCACAAACTTTAATAAGATCAAAACAATATAATTTCATAAAATAAATGATTTTGTGGGCATGGCAATATGGGAATATGCCTATTGCTTTACACAGTACTGACCAGACAGCTCAAAATATCTGCTCTGACAGCTGTAACTGACAATAACAACTACAATCTGATTGATACCAGAACACACTATGAATTCTAACACAAAGAAAAAGTACTAGATACATTTTGTAATATACCTGGCTTCCTTGAGCAGCATATGCAGTAATAGCATAGCCACTCAGAGTACCGATTAGCTCCCTGACCGAAGAGTCGAAGTCATTCTTCACTCTGTACAGATCTCGCTCGGTGTTGGACTGCAGCTCTGAGAAGTAACGCTTCACAGATACCACTTCGCGCCACAGACTCAACAGACGGTTGTGTTCGCTTGAGTAGTAGTCATTGAATGCCTGTTGAAATTGAAAAAATATGCTTGAAACTACCTCTGTGATGAAAGCGATAACAATCTGTCTGTTAAAATCCAGAATGCAAGACCAATTACAACTTAGAGGCTTGTTAATTGATTTATTAATTTAAATCTTACATGTAATAGTAAAATTAAACTTATCAAAATATGGTACAATAGGCTATTTGACTGTATAAAAAATATTGACTTATTTGTTACCATCTGTGTAGATAATTTAATTTTAAAACATATTTCATTATCATACATTAAAAATATTGTATATTTTATGTAAAAACCACAATTATAATTTAATTTATTTTGAGTTCGCGCCACGTGATCGTAAACGATTTTGATTGGCTATGACGTCATGCATTAGTATGAACTACTCACGTACAGGAAATGAATAGGATTGATAACGGCATAGATGCAAATTAAATATTAAAATACCTTTAAAACGCATTGTCATTTATACCCGTAATTCCCGTGAATTAATAAATTATCATGTCCAATGTAATAAAATTTGGAGAAAGAAAAATAATTATAATTTTTTTGACAAAAACTGATTCGGACGATTGATTGATTGATTGATCTATGGTTGATTTGAGAATGAGTGACATACAGCCTGACGCAACTTAGAAGAAAAACCATTTTGTATGGAGTCGGCATGGCAAATAATGGTGGATTATTGTCATAAATAAGTGTATTATCTATGGGTTATTGCTATTGCATTCATTCTGCGCGCGGGTAAAATTTAGAATAGGGTAGCACGATGTGGTAGGGTGCGGGGTATGGAGGGGGGGAGAGGGAGTGTCCCATCTCACCTGGTACCACTCCTGTGAAAAGGTAATGCACCATTCCTGAGATATATCAATTTAAGTAACCTAACCTACAAAAACACTTGTTGTCAATACAAATTTGCTTCTGCAACGTCTCCGGCGCTGCGGGAAGTGCAGCCCCTTCGCCCTTGCGTAACAAAGGATAGGCACCCACGCTCACCTCTGCAGCTTCGGCTTGCTGGTCGCCTCCGGCGACCAGCCTCAGCCGCTCCGGCTCACACGGGTGCCTATCCATTGTTACAGCGGGCGGGGGCTGCTATCCCTCCGCGCCTCCGGCTTTTTATATACACTCTAGGGTCGGTAGCCAAAAGACTACGTGAAGTCGGGGTGTTCCGAGTCGGTTTTGGGGCACAGTCGACCTAACCGATTCATAAAGTGGGTGCACTAACTTCCTTCTGAACATAATTTCTAAGGCGTTATAAAACATATTATAACACAACAAAACACAACAAATCAATATTGGTATAACTCAGATACGAAATCCGCCAAAAACCATCAACAAAACATTCATAATTTTTTGTTGACATTGACACCTGAATCAACTCACATAGTTTTTACGGTTTTTTACGTTCCGTTTCACCGATTTTTACACCATAGACTACATATTTGACTTAGTACTGATGATTTGTTTGTAAATCGCCCATAAAAACGTTCCGTTTTACCCCAATATGTGATTTGAGGTTAGGAAGTATTTATATTAATTTCTCGAAAACTATACATTTCCTTTTAATAGGAGTGATAACATTGTAATCAGGAACTCAATCCCTATCACCTGTGATCACTTTTAGCCCTCAA
This sequence comes from Hyles vespertilio, assembly GCA_009982885.2. Classification (NCBI taxonomy): domain Eukaryota; kingdom Metazoa; phylum Arthropoda; class Insecta; order Lepidoptera; family Sphingidae; genus Hyles; species Hyles vespertilio. Next base: position 19,172 of record WUWR02000201.1, read on the forward strand.
CTCGTGCTACCCTGAACTAAAGTCCGCCCCAGTTCTTGATAGATTTTCTTAAAATGTCACCGAAAATGTGAAATTTGTGGAGATCGTACTAGTAGCAAAAAAACAAGAAAATAGGAAGTTTTTGCCTACATTTCCTTTGAATGAGGCTTGGTAAGCAAACTACATGATAATATTGTGACAGCCTTCGTGGCGCAGGCGGTTAGACGCCGCCTGTGAAACAAGAGGCCGCGGGTTCGATCCCCGCACCGAGAGAAATGTTTGTGCGGCCCACAAATATTTCTTTCGGGTCTGGGTGTTCGTGAGACCGAAAAGTCTCTCGTAGTTCCTGATACCCACGACGGGTGGATTAGTGTGGGGTTAGGAATATGTATGTGACTGTTGGGTGTAACTTATTTATTTATTTACTGTTAAGTAGGGACACCAGGCTGTATTAAACCAAAATTTTAAAATTGTATGTTGTTTACTATAAACTAGGGATGTTACATACTATTATAGATAACTTTAAAAACATAATTAATTTAAATTGTGGCGGTTGCAATACGCCAACTTAGATTTAGCTTTTAAAGCGGTTGCAATACGCCAACTTATATTTAGTTTTTAAAATAACACGCTTATTATTTGTAATTTGAACATTATTTAAACACGCATTTCATTTTAAAATATGACTGCAGATGTTTAACCATAAAACATCTGCGAGTCGTTTTATTAAAGTAAGATTTTTTTATGTACCGTATTGTGTAATATTAGTTAAAAAGATGCTGTGCTAAATTATTGTTTCCTAATTGTAATGGCCCGTTCTTGCCGGGGCAATAAAACTGTATAATTATAGTTAAGTTCTTTAGTGGCGGCAATCCTTTGCAACAAATTTATGTTTTTTAGACAATAGTACACATGTTTGGGTAAACCTTTCGGTTTTGGACAATAGCCCAGATGTTTGGGCAGACCTTAATTTTTAGTTGAAAGGATAGACCCTATTTTATGGCTTAAATATATTTTCTGTAAGATTTATCCCCACCGATCCTCATTCGGGTAGTCCTATAAAGGGTCGGTTTATTTGGATGAAAGGACAGTCTGCCATCTCTCGTCACGAGTACATCTCGCTCCGAGTCGCATAATTATAATTTTACTCTGTCTCTGAATGTATTAAGTGTTAAATTATAAAATATACTATTGTTAGTTCCTGGAAGTAAGTGCTTATTCTAATACCTACACTTATAACCGCTAAAAAATAAATCCCATATATTTAAGTTAATTCCTTACCAACTCATTTCTGCACAGGTTTTTGCATATATGTCGAAATTATAAATCATTTATGAACTGCTCTGAATTAAACCAAGCTGCGACTCTTGTATAATCACTGTATTATCGAACTCGGTCGTTATTGTTCTTTGTTTTAAAGATGCAAGCAGTGGGTTAAATCTGTGTTAAAAGAACAAGAAGAAGTATTTATCGAAAATACTTTGAAATAAACTATTATTTACGGATTTTATCGCGAATTTAGTTTAATTTTTTACATTTTTAACTTCCCAACGTTTCGATCACTTTACAGCTTTCGTGGTCACGGGGCGGACTGAGGTATTAGACGCCCGCTCTGTGACTGTTACAATTCAACTGCCCTTATTTTACAATTATTAATTTAAAAATTAATTTTAAAATATCTAGTCTATGTTTGCGATCCGATCTACGCAGAAGGAGCTCACAGTGTCTTGAGGTCTGGCAGTTGGTCTTTTGGGTTCCGATTTAATTAAATGTAGTATTGGATCCCATGCTTGTGCAAGCTTCAAGCCATCTTCTCTATTGAAATTTGGATGTTTTTTAATTTCAATAGCCTCGCGAAACATCCTGGGCAGGAAACGGTGTTCTTTAGCGAGGACTTGGGGCTGGTCAAAGCGGAGGTAATGCTTGGAGCCTTCTTCTATATGTTCAGCAACTGCAGACTTCGTTGAGCGTCGATGTTTGACGTCAGCTATGTGTTCTTTCACGCGGGTCCTATGCTTCGTTTGTTTGACCTATGTAGGAGAGGCCACAGTCGCAATCTATTTTGTATACGCCGGTTCTTGCAGGGGTATATGGCACTTGACAGGTGGTAGGAATTGACTAATCTTCTTGGGCGGCTTATATACAGGGTATATCAAGACTGCTACCGAAAACGAAGCCGGGTGGTAGTTTAAGCGACTTCAGACACAATGCAACAGAAAAAGTTGCAAAAAAAGCGTCAATTTTTTTTTGTTATTTTTTTTCCTATGGCCATTTTTGGGTGGTAAATACATTTTTTCCTAAAATAATAGTATATACCCTTTTATTTATAAATACTCTAAGGTATAAAAGAGTTTAAATTATTATTTTAGCAAAAACTATGGATTTACCACCCAAAAATGACGATATTTAAAAAATCATAAAAAAAATTGTCGCGTTTCTAGGCGAAATTTTTAATTGCATTGTGTTTGTAGTCACTAAAACTACCACCCGGCTTCGTTTTCGGTAGCAGTCTTGAGATACCCGGTATAAGTTAAAAATGTAAAAAATTAAACTAAATTCGCGATAAAATCCGTAAATAATAGTTTTATTTCAATGTGTAACATTCGTGTAAATCTAAGAAACCATTATGAAAATACTTTACTTCATAATTCATACTTTGAAATATATATGGTGAAACTACTTGAGAGGATATCTTTTGATTGAAAGCAAAATCGCCTTAAGAAATCTGCAGTATCATTACAATACTTAAAGCTGATCCACTTCCTTTGTTCATTCATTCCACTTCTCTAAGAAATCGCTTTGTTTCAATTACTGAAACAAAACTATTATTTACGGATATCGCGGGATTCGGACTTCAGACCTCGGACTCCGTCCGCCCGAAACTTTGTTGGATTAAGTATTAATATTTTAAACGTGTTGATAGTTACTATTGTTATGTTTGTTTCCCAAAGTCTAATAAAAAAAATATTAAATAAAAATAAACATTTCATAAGTCGTTTTTATTTTGTTTCTATTAAGCATAATATTGTATTATTACACTCCAATGTACAAATTTGTGGTTATAATGTGGAATTTAGTAATTCATAAAAAAAAATTAAAAATAGGCTTCATTAGACTAATTAAATTTTATCGATATCGATCAAATCAGGCGCATTGCACGCACGAGCAGACCAGCACTATGTGCTCCGTTAGTTTGGCACTTTTGACCCAATGACAGACATTGCTGGCCGAATGTTGTAACAGAATGCCATGTAAATGGATAAAAAGAATATGTATGGAGTCCCTTCTCTTAACGTAGTGTTTTAAATTCTCTTTGACATATGCGAACGAATCGGCGGAGCGGATGTTTACGAACTGGACGCCACATTGTCTGACAGAGCGTTTTGACAGTGTAATTATTCAGTGTATTTTGTAAATTTATTTTTAAATGATATAGATATAGTAATTAAAATAACCTTTATTTGTAAGGTCTATAGACCCCACTTCATAATGTGGTATAGTTTTCCAGAAACTAGTCAAATAGCCTATTGGTGGCCATATTGCATGATTTCTTCCTGGTAACCTTGTTGTGATAAATTAAACTATCTCTTTGTTTTTAGCACCCATACCACCAGCGTATCCATCTGGTTATAGTTAGAACATATAGAACCAGTATTTTTGTTTAACACAAACACAAATTATGCTCAAAATACCTGTTCTTCATCTTTCCACTCATCTTCCTTCATGGACATTTCATCCCTGAGTGCCTCCCAATCATTGGTGAGTTTCTGCAGGTCCCCAGTCAAGGCTTCATTCAGCTGGTGTGACTCCTCCAGCTGCTCACGGGAGTAAGTTGTTCTGAGCCACCAGCTTTTCACACCTAGATAAATAGTATTGTTTTAATGTGTATTTTTCCTGTATTTTGTCACAACAAAAATTTTATATTTCTAATTTGGTCATGATGCAGAAATTATAAGCTATTATTTGAATAAACATACTATAATAAGTATCATACAAAGTTCTGATGAAATAAAATCTTCAGCTTTGAACTAAACAAATATCTGGAAATGGTCTGTTATACAATGTACAGTCAGAATAGGCAAGACAAATTATTTTAAAATCATGTTTTATAATATAGATACACATTTATTATATACGAAATAATCTATATTTCAAGAATTAACAAAGGTTTAACATAGTTTTAAGCCATTTTTCTAATAATCTTTCAATAGTGCACAGAAAAAGCTAGTAGGTGTCATGGCGTCCGTTATAACGTCACCACTAGGTAAATATGTTATTGTTTCTATGCGCAGCGAAGAAAGTTAACGAAACAAATCAATTTACTTTAGAATTCATTTTTATCAAATTTCGTTTGATAAAAATGAATTCTAAAATCTATAAGTGGTTCCGGTAAAGTTCACATTCCACATTTCTAAAGAAATTAGTAATGTTTACGGCAGGTTAACATAGGCGTGACGTCATGCGTCGTGGCTAACGTTTCTGTCAAAATGGTCGATTGCTATATTTTATACTTTTTTTTATTGAAAATCTTGTTAATCTCCAATCCTGGATTAAAACTAAAACAACGTTTTAAATCCTTCTAATATGTTTTTCCCCCTAACATCATAAAATATTTGATATTTTGATACTGTCGTCACGCCTATTATTGTAGTTCACACAAAGTACACTACCAAAGCATTGATATTTATAGTCTCTAATGAAAACATTGGGAGGTATTATAGGTATGTTTACTCTCCAGCTTTAAAAACCGCCCTAGTATACAAGACGAAATTTCATACAAACGCCACTTACTTGCGCTTCTCCTCATCAAGCGCGCCGCAGAGCGGACTCCAGATCATTGATCCTTTCATCCTTGCGCGAGTCAGCGGAGGAGAGCGACGATGGTGCCGGCAAAGCAACCGGCGCAGGTAGGGCTATACTACCCGGTCGATAAGATTCGCGCGGCGTTGTATCCACCATCTGCGTCTCCAACTCCGCACAACGTTGCTTGTATTGGAGCACCTATACATCCCATTCATTTTAAATAGAAGAATACAAACTGATATATACTGATACAATTCAGCGATCGATATTTTCCAATTTAATTTCACAGACCAACAAGAAGTATTTTTGTTTACTGTCATTGCTGTCAATGTCGGTTTTGACAGATGATGTTTGTTGTTTTTTCTCTGTATCCTGACGGAAAGGCAAAGGTCTAAGCGATACAGCCTAATTGACAGATGACAGATATTCGTTCTGAAATAGGTATATAGTAATCCTTTGCAGATTGCATTTCAAAGCTGTATGTTTCATGAAAAGAACTTGGAATGTTATTATTTTTCTTTGATCGTATAGGCCTCTATAATCTGTCTAATGAAAGCTGAGAGTGCAAAATAGCGGAAATTAAAAAATCTAGCGCTTACAACCCCGAGTATACTTGGAAATATCTGAATAGATACTTAATGATTACATTTTTTAAATTCACTTTTCTTTTCTTTAGCATCGATTTTTCGTTTGGTTAAGAAACTCTAAAAATAAAACTTGAATTTTCAATATTATCTAGATAGAGTTTATACTTGAAACTAAATTCACTAAATATTTACAAAAAGACAGCGGTATTATTATCGACCATCATTTGGGTTTTCGGATTTTTATATAACATGTACTATAAAACCACCTATGATGCTAGTATAACGGAAATACCTTACAGGATGCCTTGACAGACCGATCTTGGACAACGGAGTAGTCAGGTATTAGAGTACAGTTTTCCATATTTGATACGGAATCCTATAATTGATACTTAAACTGCTTATAAATAAAAAAATATAATAAATGCATTTATTCCAAATAAATCAATCATCAAAAATAAAATTGACAAACTCGTCGCCAACTGAAGTCTCCAAATAAGTCACTGCAGTCTTCATCATTAAATTAATTGCTTTATCATAGTTACTAGCATTGTCCTCCATTACATACGCAACACCTAAAAAATTATCGTAATAAATTAATTTTATTCAAATAATGCAGTAAAAGTATCAACATTACTACAACCACCTACATGCAATTTCGGAAATAGTTGACGAAAATCACGTTTTTTCTTTGAAAACGGAATCTCTTTGACGTTTCACTTCTTCGTAATCGTTAGTCATGTCGTAAAGCATCTTTTTCACATCCTTTTATTCTTTTACGCATTGTTTAATACTGAAAACTACAAAACTATTCACAAATTGCTATTGAAGAGGTTATGTAAACAATAACTAACAGTATTTGTTGCCAGTATAAGAAAAAAAATAATCACTCTCAGCTTTCATTAGACAGAATATATCACACTGGCGTTTTACGAGCGTTGGCGATGTGTTGGTATTTCTCCACGTCTGCACAACGTTGACGCTGCACTGACGCGGCGCGACGTTGACGTCGGGGTTGTCTCAGGGGATTCCGACTACAAATACTACTGTTGGCTTTGCTCCTTTGATATATATTACGTGAAAGAAAAGAAATCATTCTTACATATTCTTACATCTGAGGGCACGGCAGTGCCCCCTCCAAGTCGAGCTAAAAAGCGGCACAGTCGTACCATCCTTTTCTCGAAGCAATTCAGACCATTTCAACCCCCCATAACTTCGTTGTGGTTAAAGCAAGAAGCCTGAATTTTCAGTTACTAAGCAGGCATTGTGTAAACAAAATTTCATTCAATTTGAACCAGTAGTTTAAGAATTATAACTTGTCAAACTTTCATAATTTTGTCACTCACTGACTGACTGACTGATCATCAAAAGTCTAAGGCACTTCTAGCAGACATAGAACCTTCAAATTTAGAATATAATTAGTATTTAGTGTCTAAATTAAGGGAACGCTTGCGCTAACATCGATACAGCGTCGACGACGCAGCGCAAATACTTTATGCCTATACAAGATGTACCTTTTTAAATATTTGGCCTGTTTTGAACGACTTTCTGCGTTGAGAATCTAATACCTCAATGAGCTTATATCTACACAATTTTCTTTTGAAAACATTGAAATCCATATTATTATTGGTAGGTTTTACTCTTTACCTTTGCCTGTAGCCTAGAGACTAAGGCTGCTTGGCCCTGTTGAGCGCGGCGGTATGCATCGAGCCGACGCTTATGGTCCGCCGCTTCTCCAGCCAGACGCATCCGTAATTCCTCGTTCTGCCGCCGCAGCTCGCTGCTGACGCTGCCTCCCGGAGAGTCCATCTCGGGAGGAGTGTCGGGGACTTTCTACACAAGATAGATTAAATATACTGCAATTGCAAATCTTTGGTTATTGATATAAATAATGGGTATTGCTTTAAGACTTTTTAGGTATCTATTCGACTTTTATCGTAGGTATGTATCAACAGTCGCCGTGCTATAGTCGGGGACTAGTCCATGTGAGTCGAGCCAAGATGTCACGTGTTCAACCCCTCGCCCTCTCCACGTCCCGCCATCGAGATAAATCTTGTCAACCTGAAGTAGCGGGTGACAAAACGTTGAAGTAAAGAGGTAAATAACCAAGCAAAAAGACTTTAACAGCTTGAGACGCCAGCTGTAAAGCAAATCATTATTACATATAAAAGAGAGCTATTATCCGCTTTACACGGAGGGAAGTGGACAATGATTTATTTCCAACTCCTCCTATTAATTTAACTTTATGATTAATTTCGTTACGGGTTAAGACATTCCCGGAGACTCGCCGAGCTTCAATGCTCGGTGTCATTATATGGCGTGCCACTGTTGATACTGGATCACAGGAGTTACAGTGGTGGGTGTGAGGGCGGGACAGTCTCCAACTAGAAGTAGGTATTCGTTTCCGATCTGGGAGGTATCTGTTAGGAGATCAAAAAGTCCTTCGTAGTTTCTGTTAACTCTAATACAAAACATTGTATGGTATGATTGATCAGACTATGTGTCAACTACTAAATTATGGTGTTTACTGGATGGTTTTATTTCGTGCTTGGATAACAGTGGGTACATATTATTACCTCCTTCTTGACGCGTTGATGAGGTAGCGTGCTGGGAGGCCGCCTGCCGACAGGAGCGCGAGCGCTACGCGGCGTCGTCAAACAATCTCTTGATGGTAACTGACCGAGAAATTACATCTTCAAATAAGCAAACAAAAACACAAACACCAATTTATAAGATATCCAGAAATGAATTAAACTGCTTGGAGAACGAAATCGGCATCTCCATATACTTCTTAGTCTGTGAGCTATCTATTACTGATTTACATTGGTAGGTATATTGATTTATGGAAATGTTAATACAAATTTTATGTATTTGTAGATCAGGTGTCGCATCAGCATTTCGTAATTCGTAAACAAAAAAATAGTAATGAATACCGCGTGATTGCTTTATTTTTATTTATAGTCCTCATTTGCGGTGCCAGTTTGGACGTGTATGGACCATGAGTTCAGTGAGATCCATTTTTACTACGTTTCGTCTTAACCTTTAAGCAAAACCGTTTTCGCCACTAAAAAAATATTCGGTGTGATAAAAATTGTAGCATAAATGACGATTTTTATTTAAAACTTCACTTTAATGATTAAAGCAAAAAGTTTGGCAACAATTGTTTAGGTTATACTGTTATTAGTAAGTCATTATAAGAACGACAAACAGTTCCTTCTAACGAGGTACATAAATTAAATAACCCCTGCGTAAAAGCGAAAACTGTGATTCACCGACCATAGCCAATGTAATGGCTCATTAATCTCTTAAAGCCTTGTTAAAAGTGGAAATACAATAAACCTGAAACGTCACTTTCTTTTTATTTTTCTTAGATGGGATATTTCATTTCCAAGTAAACATTTCGAACAGACTTATGTTCGAACAGTCATTTTGTTCACCATTAACACTATATTATTTTCTTCTTTTTTTTCAGCACCAAAGTTGAGGCTATAAAGCACTCTTTTTTTCGGTGAAACGCGAAGGAGTTAGGTTAAAAAGACTACATTCTGAGGCAAGTCTGGGGTTTAAATGCGGTGTATTTGCCACAGGCAGTCCCGCCTAGCTGGAACGTTGGCTATCGCACTTGGCATCTATTATTGCCCACCGCAACCCACATTGCATTTACTAAAATACCCTATGTTAAGGTGAATAACGTCCCTCTTTTGCGTCTAATAAATCAGTTTTCATCATGCTAACTACGTAGGCTAGAAGATATTTTCATGAATGCAAATAAAATTATAATTAAAAATGTTAATGGCACTGTATATTCTAAGTATCCAGAAGCACTCGAAGCTACGAACGAGCTATGCAAAATGATTGCTTCATGAGAAGCATTCAGTAACAACAATCTATTAGACAATTATGTCCAATTCAGTAAATCTGGATTTAGAGGGAACACCTTACAAGGTTTTTTTTTTCATTTCGTACTACTTGGTAGAATTTTGAACAACTGCTTATCAATGACTCATGATTAAATATGTGCACCTTACCGATACCTTCTTACATTAAAAAATATATCTAATTGAAATAAGAAATTTAAATCCCCTTAAACTTCTCGCCTGAATATCACTGTTATAGCTACTGCGTTTTAAAATACATGTCAAGTTGAAATAGATCAAATTGAAACAAACAAACTGTTCTACGTCACATGTACACACGGCCTAAAATAAGCCACAGTTTCAGTCAACCTAGTATTTACGTTGTAGGTCATGAAGCAGGTCAACTACCTGAGTTCGTAGAAATTCAATAGTACACATACCTTGCGAGGAATGTTCAAACAAACAAAGTTTTATGAATAAAGCAACCGTTCTATTTAAAGTTCTAAGGAAATTCAGACAAATACTTACCCAAAGTCGCTAAGGAGTCACTAACGCAGCCATGATTCACCCCGATTTATCATAAAATAGATTCTACAAAAAAATAATACGCGGTATCCTAGGCAACGCAATCAGCTTCGCCACAACCTCTATACCTAGTGTATCCTAATAACTATGTACTGCGAAGTATATGCCTTCGCTATTAGAACATTTTAGCACATTAATAAGGCTTTTGACGTTTATATCCTTATATCCTTATTCAGAATCCACTTCTTTCATTTTATTTTAATATTCGAAATAAATGTACCATTCCCATGCGTTCCAAACTTGACTGTATCTTTAGAAGCGCCTGACGGAATAAGATAGCAATCACTTATTACTAACCATTTTCAAGGCAATTAAGTTTGCTAAAACCAATACACCTCGTACACTCTACGTACGTTTCGTAAAAGTTTCGATGAGGTACTGGTTATAAATTTACGATTATTTTTATTTGTAAGGGTGGTGTTCGTTTTCGGGTCGGTTGCCTGCTCCCCTCATATTGACTCTCATACATACACTCCTACTGATAACATTGTACCTGCAGTTTTTATCGATCCTCACTTAAACGCACCATTCGGTAGTAAAGTGGACCTAATTATGTGCGATACTTAAAAGTCAAATCGTCATTATTACGATCGTGACAAGGTTCATATTTGGCGCATGTTTAATGCACGCATTAATCTAAGCAGTAGGATAATACTAGGATGAATTCTAACCTATTTTCTATTTTATCCTCTAGAATTTTATCTTTAGAAAAAACATCGCAATATCTTCTATTATTTTATGAAAAAATATAGGTACACCCCTCTACACACGTGACTTTTAACGACCTATGTTTTGTTTGAGATAGATACATGTTCTCATCGCTGAGTAAAAATTCCCTTTTAATGTTAATAAACACCATCGAATAGGTCGTGAGCAACAACATTTTTTGTCCTATTACTTTTAAAGTAATAACGCTATCCAAGCAAACATGGCAAACAAAAAGAGAAGTAAGAGGCATTAAATAGTACCGTTTACAAACAGCCAACAGAAAAATTTAATAGAAAAATTTTGCGACCTTCGCAAGTATAAGCGACTTTATAACAATAATATTGTGTTAATAGACCTCTACAATCCTTTAGTTGAACCAAAACATGCTAAGGATGTAACCATACCCATATTTAATTTTAACGTTTATTGTATTAATTTTTATTGATTTATTTTTGGACTAAAGTAAAGTTGGATTATTAATAAAATTAAGAAAACACAATCAAAGAAAACAATAAAATATGCAAGTAGTTTATCGTCAATAGCAAAGCTTGGTTATATTATAAATGACAATTTTTTTTTTAATTCTAGATAACGAGAAACTTTGATGTAGTAAAAATAACCAACCATACTCTATCATCAAGTTCTACTTTAGAATATAAAATAGAAGTTAAAAGAAGGGGGAGGGCGAAAGATTATAATACCGAAGACGTTGAGATAAAGTTAACGACGTAATTTGCGTACATTTATGATGGTACCTTGTTTATTGCTATAGGTGTCAATGAACTAAAATTGATTTAAATTCTTTCCAGAAAGGCTTTCCTCGCATAATTTATCGCGACAAGCTAAGTCTAAGTAGTTGTAGAATGTAGAGATTATATGTGTTAGACAGTATTTACTGATAAGACTCGTTCACACAATGCAAAGTCTGTGGCATGAGTATTATATTAGAATATTGGGAAAACAATTCAACCAAAGTCAATATAAGTAGGAAAATTGCTATCGTGAGAAAGAGTTTCTAAACAATCCTCATATATTTTTCCGTAGTTATCAATCACCTGGAGTCTCAAACTCAAGTCTTCGATATAGCGTCAAGAGCCGTCAAGCTGTCACAGAAACGGGCTGGTCGTCTTTGATGTACATAGCAGCAGTATTGAGGAGATCCCCTCAGATTGGGGTGCTAACTTGCCAAAATGATGTGGAGCGTGTAGATTTTAAGCGTCAAAGAAAATCGAAATAGACATGTTTCTCATGGTATGAGACAAAATTGTGCTGGAACGCAATTTGAGAAGTAATTTATTTATTTATTATTTAAAGCTTTATTGTACACCAGTAAATAAAGGAAATAACATTAACACAATTTAACAAGCAAGAAAAGAGTACAATGGCGGTCTTTTCGCTCGAGGCGATCTCTTCCAGACAACCAACCATAGGATGGATAAAATAGAGACAACTGCGGGGTATTGTGAGGTGTACGTGATGTCAAAGGACAATATATATATAACATATCTAAATACATAATATATGTAATAAAAATGATATAAAATAAACTAAAAAACACATTCATACAACATGCATAAAAAATAGATACATATACATATGAATAAAATAAATATGTATCCACATCAAAAACAAAAAGGAAAATATATATAAATAAAATATAAGCACTGTCTTCAATTATTCAGCGATAGATAATGTTGCTTGATAGTAATGTTCTCCTATTGTATCTGTAGCAAAGTAATAAATCTATCGATGCATAGAATTTAATGCACCTATCACATACACATATTTAGAAAATAAATACAAACTATTCCAACTATTACAAGTTGAGTACAAACATGGCTGCATCATTCATAGACCATTCTCTTTATGCGTGATTCTTTAAACCTATAAATAATTAGGCCGATTAACAAAATATCTAATCTTCCTAAATATTTAATCCATTTTCTAAAATAACCAACATCCGCAAAGCATGCTCTGAGATTAGACGACTCATAATTACATAAAGTATTATTGTGTTTGCGAATATTTTTTACTCAAAATAGATGATTCCAGTAATAGGTAAGACAAAAACGCCGGAAAGCACGAACATTTTTGGACTAGTCTCTACAAGGTCCATGTACAACTCCAGATGATATTATGATGATATTATGATGATATTATGGAGCATGGTTTTACTCATTGTGCCAAAGATTACACTCCCAAAGTATATAATGCGCGGACTGTTCATATTCGCATAGGTGTTGAACATATTCCAATGAAGGGCGAGACGAGCATGCCGTTCGCTTGATGGTAGCGATGCGACCGCTCATGAACAGAAGCAAAACCAAACAACACCTTGAATTACAAAGCAGTGCTTGGCATTCCACTGCGCTTGCCATCCCGAGACATAAGATGTTAAGTCTCAATATGTCCAGTAGTTACTCTGGCTACAATGTCCTTCCATCCGAAACACAACAGTGCATTTAAACTGCTATTTGACGGGAGAAATAGACATTGCGGTGGTACCCACCCAGGCAGCCTTTCACATATGGGGACCTACCACCAGTAAAGATTTACGCGAATGTTACACATTGAGCTTTTTTTTCTCTTTATTGGTTAGGGGTTTTATCCACACGCATACGCCAACCCCATTGTATTACTTGACGTAACTGTTGGCCGGCGAGACCGAAGCTACTTTCGCCAGCAGAAAAATTAATGACACAGCCGTCTGCCTACTCACTCATCATGAGTTTCATTGCAGTAATTTTCTCGTGTAAAGAACCTCTGTGGCGCAGTTGGTTTGACTCCGTATGTGAAACGGGAGGCTGGAGATTCAATATCCGCACAGATGCAACCGTAAACAATAAACATGTACATATTTGCGCCCATTTTTGTTTTGTTTTCAGGTCTGAATTTTTGGAAGACCGAAAAGACTTTTGTAGTTTTTGATACCCACGACGTATGACGTAACTAGTCTTAATGTGGAGACATAACTATGTATGACTTGTTGTGTGCGTTTATTTAAACGTGATAAAAAAAAACACAAAAAGACATATTTACCATCGAATTGGAGAACCTCCTCCTTTTTGAAATCGGTTGAAATCCACCTGTATTTCAAGATGTCATTCTCCAACTTGTTGACTAATTAAAATTTTAGAATATTCAGTATCATTAAACAGCTCTGTGAGCAAATCCTAATAATTGCAAGTGCGTCAGCGTGCGTGGGGTTCGCTGACCGATATCGTTTTATGTAGCAGATATCATGTTTGGTTATTACTGTGATAAATCCGTTCTTAAGTTGTTTTTTTACATTTATTACGCAATTGGAAAGCTATTGATTAAAAAAGGAGTGGCTACGCATAGTGTATTGCCATGAACTTTACGTATTTTTTTTCGAATTCCGGATGAATAATATATGAATGATCCTATGTCCCAAGCATCAAATAATTATATCTTGATGCTTTGTATTTATTTATTACAATAACAAAAACATATTTTATAAAAATACCGATACAAAAATGTATCAAAACATTGAGCATTTGTGCTTTATAGAGAGACATAGAGAGAGCTACTCAAAACTACTGGCTAAAATATACATTTGACTCAAATACATCCTACTAGTGAATAAACAACACAGTACCAGTAACTCTGAGACCACACACAGCTCTGAGATTATTTAATATTATGTTACTTGTCTTGTGTTATCAATCTTTCTAGATGTTCTACGGGGTTTGTCTTGATTCGTGGTCAACATTGCTTCTGCTATATTTTACCAGATGTTACCTGATGCCAAAGTAATTATTTAATTGTAATAGATAAATACTTATAAATATTATGTGAATTATGTCTTATTAATCAGTCTTTGCCAGAACAGCAACAAAATTGGTATTATTGAGATACACAAAATCAGCGATTCGTAAGGTTTGTTGTTTGCGAAATGATAAACCGTCCCTCGAATTTCGGTATATACAGATGGAAATGATATAGCAAAAACTACAATAACAGGAAGGAAAGTTTTAAAACACTTTGGATTACATTGACCGTTCTTTTTAAAAGGATTATGATGTCTCAGATCGAAGACTTACTGATGATTCTACTGAAAGAAATAGAAATGATCTAACCTAACAAAACCTTTAGATTTAATGAAATGTTCATACTTCATAATTATTATCAACTTATTTATGGACATTCAGAATGAGGTTACATTGGGCCGCGAGCGTACGTGGGCAGCCAAGGGTCAAAAAGATTATTGTACAAGTTGTTTCATAGAAAGCGTAGTCATAAAATTCCATAATCATATACCAGTTATTAAATTTTCAGGCAATGCAGATTACTGTCGGATCAGAGACACTGATTATAATTCGGTCGATTAGGTAGAAATAAACAAAACGTGGAGTTTGTTATTGCAGCACTGTCATACTTGCATTGAGTCATGCGAGACAATAGTCAAGACGACTTGGTTAAGGCCGCAGAAAGTCACTGGATGCAGGTCGGTTCCAATAGGTCTATGTGGCAATCCATGGAGGAGGCCTGTGTTCAGCAGTGGACTTGCTGTGGCTGAAGAGAGAGAGAAGGAAAGAAAATGGAGACATAAGTGAATATGTTTATTCCACAGCCCGTGATGAATACTTTCCCTTTCAACCCTTTCAGCCTTTTTTACCTAAGTCCCTGTGGTTGGGTATATACAGATTACGGGAGTCCCCATTTATGTCTGTTTGTGGTTTAGAATATTCAAGGAGCGTTGACTTATAGGAGATACGAAGTCACTCGCTCAATCGACTATTTCAGAGTCCCTAAAAGTGAGGTAAAACGGTGAGGGGACAATCATAGAGAGTCGCCATACTCAACTAAGTAATAAGAAATGGACGTATTGTGGCTGCATTTTTTTATTATAATTTCGTATTCATACGGTTATTTAAGTGCCGAGATAAATAGAACCGAGTTCTAGATGCGCCATTCGCTTTCTTATCACGGTAAATGTTTTTATTAAATGCATTTAAACAGCATTGCACTAACCGCATACCATTTTTATAGTTTATCTTTTGACCTTAGTTCTTTAAACATGATGATTCGAAATCAGTACATTACTAATTTATCTCAAAATTAAATTCGGTTAAGTAAACATTTCTTTTGTTTTGTTTCAATTTTATTTACCTACATTATGTGAATTTATAAACATTCGATAGGAGGCTACGTGTCGTTTGTTTTGGCCATCAAAAAAATGGATAACTAATAAAGATGATAGCAAAAAGCACAGTACAAAATAGGAAGGCACTAAATGTATAAGTTTTCTACAAGTCATAAAATAAATCCTTGGATAACACCTACAGCCTTCACCTATCTGCAGCTTTTAATAAAAAGAAGACAGCAGGGATGGGAAAATAAGAAATATTCATAAAGAAGTATGTAGTTAGATTTTTTTTACCTTTTAACAGGTCGGCGCATCTGGGGAGTTAAGTTAACCAGGTATAAAAGTAGATCAGGCACAGTGTAATAAAGTAACCGTAAAATTTTATTCACAATAATATCCAGATTTGAACTAAGCTATATCCAATATTGGTCAAAATATGACCAATGTGTGTATTGCACATTTATTTAAGTAACTTGATCTATGGCGAGTCTTATTCTTCTTCTCCTATCTTCTAAAGGCTTTACCGTAACTGCCATTTTTTTCAGTGATAAATTCTTGCAGTAGTCCACCTGTTTGTTACTGATTAATGTATTGTGAAGATTAAGATAGTTATTACATAATCTATTCAACCCGATGACCGAGATCCGCATTACTAAAGTGGTTTGAGCCAATTATTGTTTGGAAAATTTACCAATGTTACTTAACAATCCTTGTTATCTCAACACGTGATGACGCAAATAAAGTTTGGAGCAGAGTTAGTCGTTATAAGGCCATTGACTGCAACGTACACGTGACTTCACATTAATGATACTACTACCAAAACATTAGATTTTTACTGGCTTTTATCGGCGAAGGAAAACATTGTGAATTCACGAAAGGTACTTATGTAAAGTCCACTGATGCTTCAAGCTTGCGTGGTAGTGAAAGGTAGTTGGTCCATCTTCGGTCTAATTCTTCGGAATTTCAAAGGTTAGTTGTATAGTTGGAAGTGAGAGATCCATGCTGTTTTGAGGCGTGACTCAGCCTGAATGGGCAGGCTAGTCCGGGGGCGGCACCACTGTCTCACAGGAAATCGACGTGAAGATACAGCTTCGCTGCCCCGATTGTTCGGTGAGCGAGATTGCTCAATGTCCGATACTTTTTCCTCTTCATTCTCCTTTCCACTCACGGCCTGATTTAATGGGTTAGCAACACATCCACACGTTATGGATTATCATAAGCGGCAGCGATCACTTATCAGCAGGTAATCTGTTTCACTAATTCACCAAAATTTTCACATGGCTGAAGAGTAAGTAAAACAAGAAACTAAAGTTTTCAATATTTTTTATGGCGTCTTCTTAGCGTTTTACAAAAAATGCTTGTGTTAAACCATTTAACTTAACAATATGGAAATAAAAACAAGCAAGAATGTTATTATCCGCAAGAATTTATTACGGCAGTAAGCAGCCGACATACTCCAATTTGCAATCAAAAAACGACTCACAAACCACCAATCATAACAGCGTAAATCGTCAAAAGATTTATAAGATAACAAAACAGAAAGTTATATTAAAATGATTGAAGTTTGTGTTTACATCGCGTCGGTCTGTGCGTGCGAACAACTGGGTCACGACAAACATTTACTGCCGAATGATAATCTGCGTAATGATACGGGGACGGGACCAGCTGGTCTCTTAGATACCTTTGCACGTGACTAGGGAGCTCTGTGCATTTGTTTACTTTGGGGAACTTCATTTTACGTTTTGTACTGTTAACTGTTAAGATTGTCTGTTGAAGAGTGTGTGGTGGCCTGTTGGTAAACGGACCAGACACGGCTGCTACTATGTTTATGGTGATCTCGGCTTCGTATGTGTGCACACCTCTTACTTTTCAGAGTCATGTGTGTATTGATAGTCAATCACCGCGTACTAAAACAGTGAAAGAAAAAACGTGAGGAAACCTGCATACCATAGCAATTTATAAGACTATTATTGCAGTGAATAGCGAGACGAGCATCCCATTCACTTGATCGTTAGCGATACGACCGCTCATGGACAGTAGCAAAACCAAACAACACCTTGAATTACAAAGCAATGCTTGGCATTCTATTGCGCTTGCCATCCTGAGACATAATTGTGTTAAATCTCAATATGTCCAGCAGTTACTCTGGCTATATTAATGCTCTTATAAGAATTTCTATGTAATGTAAAGTCCACCAAACCGCATTATGCCAGCGTGGTAGACTATAAAGAGGTTCCTGCTCTGTAGTGGGAGGTAAGTATATAGGCTGATTACTGATACTGACACAGTAAGATCGGTGCTTAATGATTATACGCTCTCGCCAAGGTTCATGCGATTGAGGATTGTAAAAACAAGACGAAATGAAGGTGATTATCAATCACTGATTGATAAGGAGAGCGGAATATATGTATGCATATTAAAAAGGACTATTATTTTGTCGTTCGCACTATGCAAAGGCCATTATGCGAGAAATTGGCTATGAAAACTAAGGCAATGCGATCAATTCTGTCGCCGAGATATTTTTTGCATTATCTAAATACAATCTTTTAAAAGATCTGCATATTATACATACGCAGTTTCTTTTTAAAATCGTTTAAATATATCTTTCTGTTTAGTATTTGTACATAAGTACCCATGACATTTTTTCCACACCTCGCTTTTAAAAAATTGTCATTTGTTATGTTTAGTAATCCACTATGGCCATATTAAATAATTTAAAAAAGACAATTCATATATTAAAGATTCATTCATCCGTGATACGGTGTGCCGTGTGGTTCAACTTACTCTAAGACCTTTGTTGCAGAATCAAAAATTATTTGACTTAAAGAAAAAAATATTACTTTCCCAGTGCATATTATGTAATATTACACACGTTTATAAAATGTAAACATGCTTATTAAACTTAACGATTTTACTCTTATCAAATAATAATTAAAGAGTTATTCATTCGATGCCTAAAGCAGTTTCGGCGCGTGCTCTCATCGTGTTTGAAAAGATTATTTTGGTATATTTTTATATACTTAATTTTCATAGCCACACTAGTGGCCCGGCCGACTCTACTCGGGTGCAGATACACTTTTTTGAACATATTCTATCGCCTATGTTCATCAGAGAAATTGTGGGATTGTAAAAGTATATTTTTTTTCAAATCCGTCCAGTAATTTCAGAGCCTATTCAATGCCAACAAACAATACAATTTTTCCTCTTCATAATATTAGCTTAGAAATAACAAAAGCATGTGATAAGTGATTATTCCCACGGAAAATTGATTCCAACGAATATACACTATGTCCTTTGCCTAGAGAAATGCAAATGTTCTGCTAGCCCTTTCAATTAAGGACATAAGTATTTGGCATTACACGGTAGTGTGTCCTATACTGAAAAAAAAACAGTTCAAACGCTCAGAAGAAATAAGACATCGAACGCAATCCGATAAGTATATCGACAGAATCTGTTTCCTTTTGTTTTTGGCAATAAATGGCGAGACGAGAATGCCATTCGCCTGATGGTAAATAACACGACCGCTCATGGACAGTAGCAAAACCAAACAAGATCATAAATTACAAAGCAATTCAAATCAATGTCAATCCCCTGCGCTCGCCATCCTGAGACATTAGATAATTACCAGTTCATTATAGGATTCAAAGCATTTGGTAAGTAAACAAACGTGCGTCATGAAAAAATTGCATGCGTATAATACCGTGGCGCCAGGTCATGCCATCAACCAAAAATCTTACCATAAAACCGTCATGAATAGAAATCGTTCATTAAATCAGTATTTCCGCGGTTCGTGACTGTCTCGCATGTCTCATCCCGACTCGCAAACTTCCCGCTCGTAAATATCGTTTTATGTCACGTGTCAAAGCCGCCATCTTGTTTTGCCAGTAAAATTCGACAACTTTACTTTTACCGGTAAACATGTCACATCCCTATACCCCAACGCGTTACGGCCTTGACATAGAGTTTACTATCAGACGTAACCCGATTTTTAGGTGGCAAAATATTTATAAAAAAACGTAGGCTCGTCTCCATATCGATTGTGCCAACTGGTGCTTTACCCCGATCTCGATTCTTGGGCAATCGGCGGGCAATCGAGATTACTTGAATACATCGAGAATGGCGGGCAAAGGAAGTATGCACTAAACAGTACAAACTTTTTTGTTGTTTTTTGCTGGTTTAAACTCACGTGTACAGTGTTTCAAATTGCTTAGCAATTACCTGCAACTAGTGAACTGTCTGTTATTGTCGTAGAAGGGAATTTTATAAACGGAAAACTTTGTTACATTAAACTGCATTCACGTTTATGAAAGTTGGGATTAGTTAATTGAACAATTAGAAGATAAGGAGTTAATTGTTCCAAACAATTAAGGAGCTATTAATGCACCTTACTCAAATTCATTTTCTTGCATTTCTGAAATTGCTGGAATGATAAACGCAATTTATGAATACCTCAGAAATGAAGCAATTTTATTTTCTAATTTCTAAGAAAATTACTCATTTTTGATTGAATATTTTGTATTATGTAAATTAACGTTCATGGGCGTAGTCTTAAGTTTCACAAGACACGCACGTCGTAGATGTTTCAGCCTAGCAACAGTGATATTTTTAGTAAAACTTTTGAGCGGTTTGGTATAAAACATAATGGAAAGACATGTTGTTAACATGTAGGCACTCTAATCATAAACGCAGGCTGATAATATTTTTTTCTATTATAATGGAATCGATCTGACTCGAATGTAATGCATGCAAGCTGCTGGGCCAGGCCTGCGTCCAGCTGGATTCCCGAGAATGGCCGGAGAAAACGCGGAAGATAGAAGATGCGGTGGAAAGACGAGTTGGATGCATTCGAGCCAAAATGGCAAGAGCTCGCCGAGGACAAGATTAAGTGGAGTAACAAAGAGGAGGCTTTTGCCCAGCAGAGGCTCACAGTGCAGGCTAAAAAAACGGAATCGATCAATCGTAATCTTGATTATAGAAGAAGCTCATGCCCTACTGTGACCGTGGGACTTTCTGTATCAGCCCATATACGTGTATAGTCCACCACGCTGGCCTAGTGACCGTGGGACTTTAGAGTATTATAATATAGATGGAGCGCCGGTACTTTAAAAATGTAGATAAAACCAGTGGTACCGGGCTATCTTTTTGTGCCCTCCTCCTGTTGGCTATTTAACGGGTCGTCCAAGATACACTAAGTACTTCTAAAAGAAAAAGAAAAATAAATAGTTTAGGGCTATTGAAGTTCACGCAAATTCGTTTTAAAAGTACAATAGCTATACTTTCGGTCCTCAAAAGAATTTACAGCAACTTTATGTTAAAATATAGTTCCACGTTTACTAATATATATTAAATAAACTCGAAGGGTGCTACTCATATGGGTTGAGAAAACTCTATTCTTGGAACCATTCACTTCTAATATACTCTACCACAGAATGTATGTAAAAGTCATGTATTAAATGTACGCTTATCAGTCGCAATTCAATACAATAGTTTCTACGACCATAATACTCCAATACTTTGACAATAACATTTCAACAGACTGTCTTGGTGGTGTTGTTGTACTACGATGCGGTTACTAAGCTGTGGTCTCAGGTTCGAATCCCGGGTCGGGCATAGTGATATCGGATTTTTCTATTCATGATCAGTTTGGAATTTGTGCCCGATATGGCGATAGGTTCGCCCCTATCACATCGTGGGACGAAACATACAGCCCTGGCAGCCTATGCCTACCCCTTCTGAGACAATGGTGTGAGTTTATGTATTACTTCAAAAGCAGTTAAACATGAGCTAACTAGCCGATACACAAGTGCAATTAAAAGATGCCCCAGCACTTAGAGCATACTAGCTATGAGAAAAATAACTCAACTAACTAACTCTGTACAGTAATATAAATAGTTAATAGAGGTACTAATTGTCAGCAATCGCTGTCTGAGAAAAGCAAAGTAATCCAAGCACAAAAGCAAGTAGCAACCCCTCAAATTCTAAATGACAAGAAAGATCAAGTAACTCTGCACTTCACCTAAACTCCTTGAACTGAAATTTAAAAAACTAAAGAAATGTATCGAGAAATGTTTTCTCAACAATATATTGGCGTGATATCTCTATCATTTCGAAACACACCTCACCACGCGAGTGCATCGTGGACATTATCAGCCAACCTTCGCGCAACGCGGTACTGACCTGCGATAAACTAGCTCAATCTGCCAGGGGTCAACGTGAGAATAGCTGAAAGATCCGCCTACAATTTCAACCAATATTATCTACAATTATAGTTACCGTATACCCGATATTACTGACACAGAAAGAATAAAGACCACACTAAATATGAAAGGTGAAAATGGATTGAGCAATATCTCCCAAAATGTATTTAACGTTTATGACTTACTATGTGGGTATTCTTTAATGACCTGTGTCTAGCCAATCCATACCAGCTCATTGTTATGGCCTAAATCCTCTCAATCAACTCTCTCAATCAACTCTTGATTACGGGAGAGTCCCATGCTTAGACCTGGGCAATGATGGGTTGATTTCAAAGTGGTAGAGCCACGCAAGTGTCATCCATGGCTAAACATGAATTGGCAGGCTCCTCCGGAGCTGTACTACTGTCTCACAAGAGTCTGCATGTCGTGACATACAGCGTCACGTTCCGTTTGGTTAGTGAGAATGATGCCCAATACCCCTTTCCTTTTCCTGTATTTTCCTTCTCTCTCCTCTCCTGATTTGATGAGCCGGTAACACATCTATGATCCAAACATAGTGGATGTTATGGACAGCAGAGATCACTTACCATCACGTGTCCTGTATGCTCGTTTGGCGAACTTATTGTATAAAAAAAACAGAGTTAAGTCCTAACCATGTCTAAAAATTATACCTACTCTACTTGGAAAATTAAGGAGTAAGCATGAGATCATATAATGTCTTTTGTCTGACCAAATTATATGCCTATTTGTATAATTAAACTGCAATCACCAGAACTAAATCAATTATTATAATTTAATATTGGAAATTCTGCAGTATCACGTGTCTCGCCCGTGTCCACCGGGTAAAAGTTCAAAGTTAATAGTGGCGTTTAATTACTCTGTCTACCTACTTAACGTTTCCACAATTTATCGGCTCATTATTTAATTGTTTACTACACAAATGCAGTTTACCTTATAATAACGATAATTCATCAGTAATGGACATTTTGCCAATTAGATTAATGTTACGTTACGTGTACGTTTGTTTTGGCTACCAGCTGATGTAATATCAGCTCTCCCTTTCACATAGATCAACTTAATTTTAGCACTTTCAAATATTCTGTATTTTTTATTTTGTTGGGGCAAACAAGTATACGATTCACCGCCACCCATGAACATCTGCAACACCATAGGGCATGGAGATTCGTAGCCGGCCTTTAAGAAATACGCTCGTGATATTTAATGGTGCCTGTTTTTAGTAGATGTTACAGAATTTACGGAGCATTTTGTCATGACGGTCGTTAATGCATGCTTGATACAAGCGTTATGGATGTTAACGGCGGCAATGATTATTTACTATCAGGTGACCTGTTCGCTAGTTTACCGGACTGATGTTCTAAAAAACATGAATCCACAATCGAAATGATAAATAAATAAATACACCCAACAATCATATAGATAGTCCTGACCCCACACTAAGATCGAGTCTTGTGTTTCGGGTATCGGGGACATCGAGAGACTTCATGGTTCCACAAATAACCAGACCCGAAACAAATACCTGTGGATTACACAAATATTTATCTCTGTGCAGGAATCGAACCCGCGGCCTCACGTTTCACAGCCATCGTCTAGCCAACTGCGCCACAGTCTGGGGTCTGAGGCTGTCATTGTTTAATATATAAGAGTAATTGTCCCCGATAGACAAATTAAACTTTTTACATGTCTTTAAATAAATGACACAAAGATATCTACTTAAAAAAGGAAGTGATAATATGTCAATAATATCTGTAAACAATTGTAATTCGTTTCTTTTAAGTAATATGATTGTGAAATTTGGAAAAAAATATGACATCGTGCTTGAAACCCGCTTTAAGCTGTTTCAGCTTGCAAAATTATTTCATCCAAAATTAACATGCAAGAAACAGGCCAAGTACCGACGATACAAAATATATGCCGAGTCATGCCACCAAAATAAAAATTAAAGAACCAAGCACTGAACGGGCCGTTCTAATTGTGTCAACTGGGGAGAAGTTACCTTCTCCCGCCATCGAACTTTCTGTGTCACGTGCTGTGGCCCTATAGGTCACTCTATTATACAAGTGCAGAAAAGACAATTCTGTATATGAGTACTGACTTCATTTCAAAACCATTCTGTAATTTTTAGTTTAAGAAACAAATAGAAATAATAACATATTTAATGGATTTTAATCACATATATGGTTTAATTATTACATATTTTAACTTCCCGACGACGGTTCGATTAATTTTCTTTCGTAACCATTAAAAATTTAACCAAATCCGCGACAAAATCCGTAATAATTTGGATTATATTGGATATAAGAAACCATTATTTAAGAAAAATGTTAAACTTATATTTGTCTTACAATATGCCTGTTCAATGAAAGACAAACAAATTCATCTTCATTGACCTCTGTTCCTCCATTCATCCCGTTTTACAGAGTATAAATATTTGAGCAGCGTCCGCTGATAGCGCGTGCCCAAAGGAAATTCAGTTCATTGCATCTATTTGCAGTTTTATCAGTCCACGACATAAAATAATGCGTGCCGCTGACATAATATTTTGTTATATTTATTGCGTAATTTATTTGTAATTTGGTTAAATTGGCTTTTTCTTAGCTTTCGCTCTTATATATTCTATCAAGACTTAACACTAACATAAATAAGTCTGGAATTAAATAAGTTTATCTTTCTTTGCAAATTCTTAATCTGCAAATTTTCTTTGCAAAAACTTTTTATTATTGGTGGAAGATCTCTCAGATATGAGAGGCTGCCTGGGTAGGTACCACCGATGTTTCTGTTCCTCCTGCTCTATTGTGTCCCGGTTTGAAGAACATTGTAGCCAGAGTAACTACTGGACATATTGAGACTAAACATCTTATGCCTCAGGATGGCGAGCGCAGTGGAATGCCAAACATTGCTTTGTGATTGGTCCATGAGTGGTCGTGTTGCTTACCATCAGAGGAATGACACATTCGTTTCGCCATTTATAGCAAAAAAATAAATAAGCAAATGTGTTCACTCACACTTTGGTGATTTATGATCCTTAACAATTACTAAAAATGTAAAATAAAACTCAGTATCAGCCCAGAGTCAGGAATTTGTGCCCGATATGGCGATAGGCTCGCCACCTATCACATTGTGAGACGGAACATACAAGGCGAAATGTGCTTGCCTTCGCACCTCTGCCTACCCCTTCTGGGAATAAGGCGTGAGTTTATGTATGTATGTAAAATAAAATCCTATGACTATTAAATATAAAACAAACTGTGGACTATTCTTTATAGTTTACAGAAATGTTGCAGAAGATTAAACTTAGCAGATTTAATTCATCGAGCGTTTTCTAAAACGTTGGGCTTTTGATATGGGTCGTAATTATACTATACACTTACTTGAAAATAAAGCTGGTTTAAGATGATTTACGATATAAAAACATACAAACAGCATTAATAAAGATTAAAACACATACTCCGCGCCAAGTAACATGTGTTATCATAGAGGAATTCACTTTCTTTCAAATCTTATCTCTGTACCAAGACACAACTAAGCTTAGCCTTAGTAATATTTCTTTTTTCCTGCTCATATATCCATCCCATGGTTGTCTGGCAGAATTTGCTTTAGAGAGATAAGACTGCCATTTGTAAAATGTCGTTTTGTATTGTCTCTAAAACTGTCATCCTTTTTTGACTATGTACAAGAAATAATTAAATAAATAATATCTCCACTAAAATTATTTCTCAGATCATGTTTTGTATCATTGCGTTCCGAATAGAGTACACATTAACCTATTTATGCTATGGGCGTAGGCAGAGATAGAGATAGATTACATAAAAAAGACAAAGACAATACAAAAAAAATAATCCCTTGTGTGCGAGATGATTGAAGAAAGTTCTGACATTATAATTCTTACTTTAGTTAAACGTGTGCTTAAAATATCTTCATACCTAGTTTCCAAAAACAATATTCATACCTGAATAATAAATAATAATATGTTTCTATGCATAAATTATCTTATCTATCAGATCCGGATCCATCGAGGTTTCGCTAATTTGAAAATATAGGTAAATCGAAATTTTGAAAGACATAATCTATCCCGATATACAGGGTATATCAAGACTGCTACCGAAAACGAAGCCGGGTGGTAGTTTAAGCGACTTCAAACACAATGCAACAGAAAAAGTTGCAAAAAAAAGCGTCAATTTTTTATTTGTTATTTTTTTCCTATGACCATATTTGGGTGGTAAATACAATTTTTCCTAAAATAATAGTGTATACCCTTTTATTTATAAATAATCTAAGGTTTAAAAGAGTTTACATTATTATTTTAGCAAAAACTATGGATTTACCACCCAAAAATGACGATATTTAAAAAATCATAAAAAATAATTGTCGCGTTTCTTAGCAAAATTTTTAGTTGCATTGTGTTTGTAGTCACTAAAACTACCACCCGGCTTCGTTTTCGGTAGCAGTCTTGAGATACCCGGTATTTATCAACCGGCGCGCGGCAGCGTGAGTAAGCGATTAGATTAAAAAGAAAGTAATTTATGATATTTGTTACTTAGAGGCGATGATTATTTTGGTTTAAGTACACACATATTAACAAAAAAGCTAAATACTAATGTAATACACCTTGTAAAATTTGTAACACCTTGACCTTGTAACAGTTGCAATGTCTTCATGATATAAACTATCTGGAAACAATATGATCCCGTGCAAAATATAAACTCATAAATGAACGAATTTAGAAAATTGAAAATTTTTTGCTCTTCGTCCCGAATTTAAAGATATTATAAACGTCAATCAAATATTGAAATAAGACTATTATTTACGGATTTTATCGCGGATTTAGTTTAATTTTTACATTCTCCGGTAGTCGCTGATATTTTCATGGAGGACTTTGAGGAGAAAGCCCTTAGTACAGCCCCAGTCTCACCAAGATTTTACAAGCGGTACGTAGATGATACTTTCACAATTTTACCATCTAACCAAGTAACTGCATTTTTAAACCACCTTAACTCCAATAACAATAAAATTCAATTCACTATGGAGTTAGAAAATAAGAAATCTCTTGCCTTCTTAGATGTTTTAGTAATCCGTAATCCTGATCAGTCCTTAAGTCATACTGTGTATAGGAAAAAGACCCATACAGATAAATACTTGAACGGTGATTCTCACCACCATCCAAAACAGTTAGCTACCGTGGGTAAATCTTTGTTTCAGAGAGCACAAGGAATCTGTGACGAGAAACACCTGGCGACTGAGCTGCAACACGTCAAGCAAGTACTGCGAGACAACAAGCTCCAAATTCCACGCCGCCGTCACAGAAACCGAGTGAAACCAGCCACAGTTGAACGTGTCCCGGTTGTCTTGCCCTACATAAAAGGTGTCACGGACAAGATTGGCTATATCCTGAAGCGTGCTTCTATGAAATGAAATGAAATGAAATGAAATGAAATGAAATGAAATGAAATGAAATGTATTTATTGATCACGTAGGCAATTAAGGAGCTCTTATGACAAGTCAATACACATAGAACTTAATCTCTATTTACAATATATTTCCTATGCTTATTATTACTTATTTTAATTTCTTGCTTTTATCAATTTATTTATTAATTTTATTTATTTTTAAATTAATTTTATTTTTATTTATAATTTATGATTAGTTTTTTTAATTTATTTAGTTTTTATTCATATTTTATTTAAAGTATTAGTTTTTACTTTATAGTAATTTATTTGTCAAAGAAATACATTATTTACGTTAGTCAAATTAAATTATATTATTTGTGGACCATAAATATTACAACGGTGCGTAGCGGTTTATAGTTACCACCGGATCCAACGCGGCCCTTCCTGAGAAGACCCGGCGAAACAAACTCAGTGGGCTTACACTACCACTGGAACTACGCGACGCGACCCAGTCCTGAGTATATCCAGCGACTAAGACTCAGTGGGCTTGTTTTGGGTCCAACTTAAGACAACGACCATAAGTATTTCCGATACGTCCCGTATGTTTAGGCTTACTGCCGGATCCAACGCGGCCCTGACTGAGAAGACCCGGCGAACAAACTCAGCGGGCTTTACTTTACCACTGGATACTACGCGGCGCGACCCATTTCTGAGTAGATCCAGCGAGTCAAACTCAGTGGGCTTGGTTTTGGTCAATTTACTAAAATAAGTATTTGTGACTTGTCTTACAAGGATTTGCCATATTAATTATTATTTTTATATGATTTTTTCGATCGGTCGTCATATAATTTAATTGATTTATTTGATTGTATATAGCTTAATTTTTGAGTTCACAATTTTAGATATTTTTAATTATTTAAATTAGGTGGTGTAATAAGCGAATAGTTCAGGGCCCCAGGAGGTCGCAATGTGCAAGAGAACACCTAATCCCAGGCTTTTTTATCCTCAATATATTCCTTAATATTATAATAACCCCTAGTCATAAGTTTGTTTTTAATATGGACCCTAAATAGTTTGTCCGGTAGCTGCGTTATCCTATTGGGAAGTTTATTATAAAATTTAATACAACTACCCAAGAAAGATTTTTTTGACTTTTCTAGTCTAAACGAGGGTATTGCTAGTTTATTTTTATTCCGCGTATTAATGGTGTGGGTGTCACTGACCTTATAAAACTTATTAATATTTTTACGAACGTGCATTATATTCTGAAAGATGTATTCAGATGACACGGTTAGTATATTGCTTTCTTTAAAAACAGATCGCAAAGAATCGCGGCTTCCTAGATTATAAATAGCACGGACTGCTCTTTTTTGTAAGATGAATATCGATTCGATATCAGCCGCTGATCCCCATAAAATAATGCCGTATGACATTATACTATGAAAATAAGCAAAATATACCAATCTAGCCGTTGCAACGTCAGTTAGTTGTCTTATTTTTCGGACCGCGAACGCTGCGCTGCTAAGTTTAGCTGATAATCTCTCAATTTGTGGACCCCATTGTAATTTTTTATCTAGAGTGATCCCTAAAAAAATTGTGGAATTAGCTAAATTTAGAATTTCTGAATTTAATTCGATACGCGTGTTTACGCTTGCCACGTTCGGTAAAGCAAAACGGACGCATTTAGTCTTACTAGCATTTAATAGTAGATTATTAGCAGAAAACCAATCCGAAATTAAATTAAGAATATTGTTAGGTGTATCTAGATTATCGTCTTTCCGATTAACTTTAAATATTATAGAGGTGTCGTCAGCGAATAAAACTATGTCTGACCACTTCTGAACCATGCAAGGAAGATCATTTATGTAGACTAAGAATAAAAAGGGGCCCAGAATGGAGCCCTGCGGAACCCCAATTTTAACTTTTGATCCTACCGAAGTGAGCCCGTCCAAAGAAACCTTTTGTTCACGACCCGACAAGTAAGACATTACGAGATCAAGTGACGTATCACTGATTCCGTAGTACCTTAGCTTCATAATAAGTGTTTGGTGGTCAACACAGTCGAAAGCCTTGGAGAGAT
This sequence comes from Hyles vespertilio, assembly GCA_009982885.2. Lineage (NCBI taxonomy): Eukaryota > Metazoa > Arthropoda > Insecta > Lepidoptera > Sphingidae > Hyles > Hyles vespertilio. The sequence goes on from WUWR02000201.1 coordinate 48,480, forward strand.
CACAAAAAACTCCTAGAGCATCTTGAGATGCCTCCCAGGCTTCTAAAACCGACGTGATTAGTGATGTCCCGGCATCTTGAGTTGAGCGACCCTTTGTGAAACCAAATTGATTCCTATGTATTAACTTATTTTCATCAAAATGTGCTAGCATTTGATTAAGTAAAAGCTTTTCGAAGATTTTGCTAAGAGCCGGTAGTACAGAAATGGGTCTATAATTCGACGGATTGTTCGAACATCCTGACTTAAAAATGGGTACGACTTTACTAATTTTCATTAAGTCGGGAAAGATACCGTCACTTAGGCAGGAATTAAAAATAGTAGCTAATAACGGTGCAATGTTAACAATAATAGCTTCTATAGCTTTAACAGACAGTCCCCATATATCTTCTGTAGTTTTTATTTTAATTTGCTTGAAAGCCTTTATTATTTGACAACTGGTTACCTTTTGAAAGTTAAACTTAGACATATTTCCAGGAACATTTTCCTTTAAAAAAGATTCCGCTAAATCTACTGATGAATCTAAATGTTTTCAAAACATACTTCAAGCCGCCCAAGAAGATATACCTTTGCAAGAACCGGGCGTATATAAAATAGACTGCGACTGTGGCCTCTCCTACATTGGTCAAACCAAAAGAAGCATAGGGACCCGCGTGAAAGAACATATAGCTGACGTCAAACATCGACGCTCAACGAAGTCTGCAGTTGCTGAGCACATAGAAGAAGGCTCCAAGCATTACCTTCGTTTTGACCAGCCCCAAGTCCTCGCGAAAGAACACCGTTTCCTGCCCAGGATGTTTCGCGAGGCTATTGAAATTAAAAAACATCCAAATTTCAATAGGGAAGATGGCTTGAAGCTTGCACAAGCATGGGATCCAATTATACACTTAATTAAATCGGAACCCAAAAGACCAACTGCCAGACCTCAAGACACAGTGAGCTCCTTCTGCGTGGATCGGAACGCGATAACAGATTAGTTATTTAAATTAACTTTTTAATTTAATAATTCAAAATTAAGGGTAGTTAAATTGTAACTGAGCGGATGACTAATACCTCAGTCCGCCCCGTGACCACGAAAGCTGTAAAGTGATCGAAACGTCGGGAATTCAAAAAATGTAAAAATTTAACTAAATCCGCGATAAAATCCGTAAATAATAGTCTTATTTCAATGTGTAACATTCGCGTAAATCTAAGAAACCATTAGTCAATCAAATATACTTACACTAGATTATAAGTAACGGCCTAAAAAACGGCAACAGAAATAAAAGCACAAATGAGCATGTGCTCTCATTTGATTTTAGTATGGTAACCATAATAAATATTAATTTAATTGAAGAAAGTTTACTCTTACCTTAATTTAATTATAATTTAAGAGTTTTTACTACATCTCGTAGTTTGAAATTTAAATGTAGAAGTATACTCTAGCAACCTCGGTCACTTTTGACGTGTGATTTTGTTCCAGGACCTTTATCTACCAGTATATATTTGATCGAAGATTATAGATAGATACGCATGTTATCAACTGAAATAGAAGCATTTTTATTTTACTCATACATTAATCAACGACCTCAGTTTTTCTAATATTCCCAATGGCTATATAATATACGCAAAATTAATTTTCAATTATTCGATCGTTAACAAAGCGTTAGTTTCACAGAATGGTAGTTTTATCGGAGCTATATTAGAAATAAAATTCCGACGTCATCAAGTTTTAAATTGGACTGGATTTTCCTCACAGTGATAAGTACAGGAAAGTTACATAGATTAGGAAGTAGAGTAACAGCAATCGTATGATAGTCTATTGACTATTGTATATTATAAAGGGTATATCAAGACTGCAACCGAAAATGAAGCTGGGTGGCAGTTTAAGCAATTTCAGACATGTATGTATCAGCCCATATACGTCCCACTGCAGGGCACGGGCCTACTCTACAATCGAGAATACGATTGAGAGTGGTTAGGCCATATAGTCCACCACGCTGGCCTAGTGCGGGTTGGCGGACTTACATACCATAAAAATTCTTATAAATCGCTATGGTATGCAGGTTTCCTCACGATGTTTTCCTTCACCGTTTTAGTGCGTGGTGATTGATTATCAATACACACATGACTCCGAAAAGTCAGAGGTGTGCCCTGGGATTCGAACCCGCGACCACCGTGAACATGTTGGCAACCGCGTCTAGTCCGTTTACTAACAGGCCACCACGCACATAGATCAATTTCAGACATAATGCAACAAAAAAAGTAGCAAAAAAAGCGACGATTTTTTTTTGTCTTTTTTTTTTTTTTGTTGCATTGAATGGCTAGACGAGCAAGCCGTTCGCCTGATGGTAAGCGATACGACCGCTCATGAACAGTAGCAATATTCCACTGCGCTCGCCATCCTGAGACATAAGATGTTAAGTCTCAATATGTCCAGTAGTTGCTCTGGCTACAATGTCCTTCAATCCGAAACACAACAGTGCATTTAAGCAGTGTTGTTTCACGGGAGAAATAGACATTGCGGTGGTACCTACCCAGATGGCTTCTCACATATGAGAGACCTACCACCAGTAAATATTTTTTTCATACGGTCGTATTTGGGTGGTAAATATATATTTTTTCTAAAATAAATAAATAAATAACACCCAACAGTCACATACATAGTCCTGACCCCACACTAAGATCGAGTCTTGTGTCGTGAGTATCAGGAACTACGAGAGACTTTTCGGTCTCACAAACACCCAGACCCGGAAGAAATATTTGTGGGCCGCACAAACATTTCTCTCGGTGCGGGGATCGAACCCGCGGCCTCTCGTTTCACAGGCGGCGTCTAACCAACTGCGCCACGGAGGCTTGCTTTCAAAATAATAGTGTATTATTTTATTTATAAAGACTCTAAGGTATAAAAGAGTTTAAATTATTATTTTTGCAAAAACTATGGATTTACCACCCAAAAACCCCGTTTCTTTGCAAAATTTTTAGTTGCATTGTGTTTGTAGTCACTAAAACTACCACCCGGCTTCGTTTTCGTTAGCAGTCTTGATATACTCGGTGTAACTAGTGACACACTTCACAAAAATGTCTAAATTTACGTTAATGTAACAGGCATGTAAGTATGTTAATTTACTTATATATACATTATTTGGTGTATGTAACACCGCATACATCATGAATAAAAATAAATAAGAAAGCTGATAAATATTATTTTTTCTCCCTTAATGAAATCCTGATATTATACTTATTCTTTTCTGAAATTTGAAAACAGAAAACGTGGAGCTGTAGCACTAGGAACTGTTATCAATTGGTTCGATAAATAAGGCTTAAATATTACCACCGGATCGGCCCAAGCTTGGTGCTATACTAAATTTTATGTCTTTTGTAAATACTGTCCTTACATTTAAAAATGCTACATTGAAGTTTTGTTTTTATTTAAATATTTATATTAACCTAGATACGTTTGTTTATTAATGTAGTAGGTCAAACAAGTAACAGCGGAGCTCTACCAAAACTTCCAAGAAATATTTCATACTAGCGCCCCGGCCCGGCTCCGCCCGGGACCTACACATTTATCAAAATATTCTGTCGCCTATGTTCATCAAGGATAATGTAAGATTCCAATGGTAAATTATTTTTTAAAACCGGTCCAGTAGTATCAGAGCCTATTCAATGCAAATAAACATTCAACTCTTTCCTCTCAATAGAGATGCGATACTTTTACGATAAATAAAATATAACCCTATCTATTGCCGTCAAGCAACAAGATACCTAATTTAAAATTAAAACAATGTTATCATCAACATTTTTTTAGATTGTCATGAAATCACCACGAGAGCAAAGTACGTTTATCCAAAGTTTAACCGGCCACACACAACATTGAGTTTCGATAGTGTTAAGGTTATGTAATAGCATTGAAATGTTTCGTAATACCAAGTAAATAGGCCAAATTTATGTAATCTGGGACGAATGGAGAGTTACCTCTGGTAACAATATCTTAAATTAATGCGAAAAATTGTGCTTACGAGTTCACCATTCCTGTTTGTTTGCCTTGTAAATTGTTTAAAGAAGCAAATCGTGTACCATCATCTATTACATACATATATTTAAATTGAAGTGTCTGTTTGTAAAGTGAAAATAAAAAAATGTCCAACTACATATCGTTGTACACACGATAACTATACGAAAATGATTTTTAAAAAAATGTCTGTCTGTCTGTTTGTTCCAGCTAATCTCTGAAATGGCTGGGCCGATTTTGATTGAACTTTTATTGTCAGGTATCTGATATAATAAGGAGTAACTTAGGCTACATTTATTAGAATTTAAAAAAATCTTTTATTTTAGAAAAATAAAGTAATGTTGCAATGCCCCAGTACTGTCCAGTACCGCGCGCAGCTCACGCGCATGCCACCACTGGGCCGTCACGTCGGGCGTCTCCCACCAACGAATCAATATCACAAAGGCTGCCTTCAGGTGTGGAGTGAAAGAATATCTCCACCCAGGCGAAGCTGGGCCGGGCCGCTAGTACTACATAAATTCGTCATTAACATTATGAACAGTCGCTGGTATCCTAGGGCAAGAAACATCCACCAAAAGAAACGTAAATTGCTGATGACCCAACATTCTCTTTTTCCCTCTTTTTATAGTTATATCTATTCCTTTACAATTTTCAATAACAGCAACAATTTTATCTGAATCGTATCAGCTCATATACGTTCCACTGCAGGGTACGGACCTCCTCTACAACCAAGAGTGGTTGGGCCTTATAGTCCGCCACGCTGGCCTAGTACGGGTTGGCAGACTTTACATGCCATAGAAATTCTTACAAATCGCTATGGTATATAGGTTTCCTCACGATGTTTTCTAGATCGTTAGAGCATGGTGATTGACTATCAATACATATGTACATGAGTCCGAAAAGTCAAAGGTGTGCTATGCGATTTGAACCCGAGACCACCGTGGATATGTTGGCAGCTAAGTGTGTTCCGTTTATCAAAAGGCACTTATTTCACTCTAGTAATTAAGACGCGTCAACTTGATATTATTTGAGCTGCTTGCTCACTCGAAATTTGGATCATGAGACCCAATATTCCCTACTCAGGTACATCAATCATAACCGAATGTATAGTTCACAAACACTAGTCAATAGTCCCTACATTGTAAATGTTGTGGACCGACGCATCACATAGCATGCGTAACCTTTACACGGCGGAGATAGCGCCACGCTTATCATTTAGGAGGCAAATACATCCAAGGAATGTCTGTCAGTCATGCGTCAATGCATATGCACATCTCCACACAGTACAATACAATCACAGTAACAATCACGTCGTTTCGTTGGTCCATAAGGAGCCTGCATAACTAAAAGATAAATCCTGGGTTTTTTTAGGTCGGGTAGTTAAATTTATTCTCGTTTCGCTCCTGGTGTGGCGATAAGCTATATTGACTGACTAAAAATTGCTATAGTAGCTGAATGCAGACCGCTTTAAAATTCTTAGCATTCGAAGTGGAATTCTTAGCAAGGTTATACCTTAACAGTGGACCTGAAGAACGCTAAAGAAAATGACATTGATAGTATAAACACCTAAATGTAAGTATGTTTCCAAAACAAATCTTTTTATTTTTTTATTGCAATGAAAGGCGAGTCGTGACTGCCGTTCGCCTGATGGTAAGCAATACGACTGCTCATGAACGGTAGCAAAACCAAACAACACCTTGAATTACATAGCAATGCTTGGCTTTCCACTGCGCTCGCCACCCTGAGAACTCAACGCTCTACTTTCCCCCGGAAATAAAGGGGCCTTTCACATATGAGAGACCACCAGTAAATTTACCCTTAAATTGTCCGAATATTCCCTATCCAGGCGTTAACCACGCGCTTGGCTGTCCGCGAGACGCTATCACAGTCACGTAGCCATGCCCCACGCATGCCCTGATTACCGATTCATAAACATATAAACAAAATACGTTTATCTAAAGCCAGAATATGGCGATCAATCCGGTCGGTTTCAAGCTTACTATGATCATCTATTTTAAAGGTTGAATTTTATAAACCTTTTTTTTATTACGATTGCGTCCGCTTACTTACATGTATACATAAACTCACGCCATTTTCCCGATAGGCAGGCTGAGGAAATAGTCAAGACGTCCATTTGCATGCATCTTTTTTACTAATATTAGATAGTTTGTAAGAGTTAAAACTAAGCAAAATCCATATTACCGTTGGTTGTTACTTAGTTTAAGCTCATAAGTAGTTACAGCTTGTAAAAGGGGTATGGTTGATTTGTAGGAAATCAAAACATGCATTAAAGAAAAGCCTACTAAAGATCCAAAAAAAAAATGGAGGATATCATGAGGATTGAATAATAGGTAGGTAGGTAACCTAATCCAATGAAATAAATAACTACTTTCGTTTGTTGAGCCGAGGATTCAATTGAGGGGGGCGACAATAAAGTAATTGGCAGGAGTTCCAGGACACCCATATTTCGCCTTTATATTCCACAATGTGATTGGGGCATCAGCGTAGGCTAATCATATTCAGAATATGGACTTCCGTATTGTTTAATTTTTTTGTATGAGTAGAGTTTTTCCAGAACGGAATGTGTCTAAATACGAATGCTACAATGTGTAATGATTGTAAACCACGTGACCATTCAATCATCAACTTCTCGTCTGGAAAAAAGCCTGTAATATCCTTATATTTAAAACATAACAAAAGCCATTCAGCATTTGTTCCTCATTTAGTATTCCGTTGCAGAACATAACAGCTTGTAGTATTTTCAAAACAAATATTCATGAAATGTATCGATTGTTTACGTGTTAACAGAGCATTAGAATTTGCAAAACGTTTTGATAGGCACCCTGACTACTCTTTTACTGCCTTCGTCATGATACGAGAATCGTAATTTTGAATTGCACATAAATCGATCTGAATGTTAAACGAATTTATACAAAACATTCTTTTATTGGAAAAGAATATTATGCTTGATGTGACTTATGGGCAAGTATACCCTTATCCTCATAGAGAAATGACATGGTATTGATTTAAACTCAACAACTTTTTTTTGGCTTGTTGCTCTAGCCCTTATAGTTTAAAAAAAGAATCTTTAAGAATGTAAATTAGGAATATTTTTTAAATTACGAATTTTGGTATATAATTATATCAGCCAGTATTCAGAAATCATAGATAAACCTACGATACTCATATACAAACGACGTAATTATAAAAATATAAACATGGAAAGATAAAACGTATGGGCAGTTAAGGTCCGGCTATCAGTTCAATGTTCCACCGACATAACAGTCTGTAACAACTTCCTATACAATATTTATATACCTTCGATAAAAACGAGACAATCTGTGATAACTAATTTAGATCGAGGACGCTTGTGATAGCCATGTTGCCGTCTCTTTCGTTTTCTATCATTCAGACAAGGTAAAAAAATAAATTAATCTGTAATAAGTACGGTATATGTACATAAATTCACGTTTTTTTCAATCCATCATAAAATTAGGAACATAAATCGCTAGTAACAATTTTGGCACGTGAACTCCACGTTTGTTTTATCATTTAAGGTTAACCCAAATATAGGAAGTAAACATATTAAAATTAAAATAATAAAATATTCCTTTACAGTATCGAAAATTAAATTTGTTGATAAGGTAAACTGTTAGAAAATTAGATAAAGAAACTGGGGCAGGCCTTTGATAAGGGGGACTGACGACCTAATCCACGTGGTGGGAAGAAGCCGGATAAGAACTGCCCCGTCAGAATAACCTGGCGAGCATTACAAGAGGCCTAAACTTAGCATTGGGTAGATATACAGGCTCAAGAAGAAGATCCTCTTTCAGATAGCACATAATGTTAATTAACAACCAGAATGCAGCTACTACGTTGGACATCAAAGTTTATATCTCGTAAGCCTTAATGAGGTTAATTGAAGCCAAAAGTCTGAAAATACATAAGATAAGGACAACGGGATTAAGATACAGCAAAACCTCTTTGGTTTACTTTAAAATTTAACTGACCCAAGGCTATATTCAAATTGAATTCCATTCGCAAACAGCAAACTGTACTATAAATCAGATATCGATTGGAGAGTGTCGAAATTTGGAACTCCAAATAAAATTAAAATAGTATCTAATAATGGCATAGTTTCAGGTATCTTTTAATAATTTAAACAACAAACATGTATACTCATTATCTACTAATATTAACATGACCAATTTAATAAAATGTGTAGGGAGAAAAACTTTTCCTATTATTTTCACAACAGCGCTTTTACCGACAGAAGATCGTAAACGTTTTGATGAAACGCGCTAATATTGAATGGTGAGATGTCTTGATTAAAATAAAACATATAATAAGCTTACATACATAAATACATAAACTCACGCCTTTTTACCAAAAGTGGTAGCCAGGAGCCAAGACAACCACATTTCGCCTTGAGTGTTCCGCCCCACGATGATAGATGCTGGGGCTGATAATGAATAGAAAAATCCAATGTCACTTTGCCCGACCCGGTATTCGATCCTGAGACCTCAACTTCGTAACCGAACATTAATACAACTACACCACTGAGGCAGCCATATGATGATATGATAATACCTATTATGATAATAAGCCTAGAAAAAATAATATTTAACACCCAAAAAAACCCAAATCAATAAACACGCACTCTAAACCAATGAGTAATACGAAAAATTTATTGAATCATTAATACTTAAATTTCCTTGCCCCAACTTACCTTGCGAGTTTTAAAATCCATCGTGAAAAGTTCATGACGTTTGCATGCAATACGGAACTGTTTGCTAAGGATAAAATCAATAGTCTATAAAAATGCGGGGTAGATCCCAACGTAGATTGTGATATCAGTTCCTCGTTTTATTCAAAATACATTAATCTTTACGATTAGTTCCGTAAATTCCATTAAAGTAGACAGAGTAAATTCTGCTTATTGTAATATGATAGGTGAGAAACGCATGCAATTAGAGTTATAATATGTTTATCATTGAACATCTATCCGACAGTAATTTAATGATAAGATAATTAACAATGTCATTACGAATCTCTTCACACCACATACTGATGGACAATTATCTTAAGCTACATAAAAGCCGTTATTTTTCTTGCCTTATGACTGAATTATTCAATTAAACAATAATTAAAATCAACGAAACCAAGTAACAGTGTTGTAGTCCTTAAATTTCATTGACTACATAATCACATTCAATAATTAAACCACCGAATCTTTCAAATAAACCACCACCAATACTGATTACAAATAAAAATAATCAAGAGTTAGCTGTTGGTTAATTGAGCTTACAATTAAAAGATTGCAAATGAAACACTTTTCACATTTTTTACAAAACGACACAAACAGTATAATAACCCATTAAAAAGTCTCAATTACCCTACGTGTTGATAACAAAATTGCTTATCCAAAAGGCATGCTTTAATTGTAATTTGTTTGCATGAAAACTTTGCTCTAGACTCACCGGCATTTCGTCCCTTGCAAGCCCGCGTAGACTTCCCTCCGCGCCCGCCGCCCTACTGCCTCGAGGAGCAAGCCTCCACTGTGCCAGCTCGCCACCTGGCCCCATCTGAAGCCTCCTTGCGTGACTGACATCCTCGACAACCACGCTATCTATTTTCACCCCACCATCATTTACAATAGGGGCTATAATACCTTGCTCTTTACCCTCGTGACTTCCATTCAAATTTGATGTTTCTATGACATTGTCTCCAGCTATTGCTGGTGTTGGTTTTGCTTCAGCATTGTCACTTTTATTGTTTTTAGTTAGAAGAGCTACATTTCTGTGGGGTGATGTATGAATAAACTTTTCTTTAAGTGATTTAATAACGGCGTTCCTGGCTTGTTCATATCTGTTCCTTGTTTGTTCTTCCTTCCATTTCCTGAGTACTTTGTCTTTAGGTTCTTCGTGTCTTTTTGTATTTTTAACACTTCGTCGACAAGTTCTCTTTGCAAGAATAATGTATTGGTACTAGTTGATTTATCTTGTGTGTTAACTGAATTATTGATAGATTCATTTTGTGGGATATTTTTATCGTTACCATATGAATCCCACCACTGAATTCCGATTGCATCTATTGGCGCGCGTGATCGAGCTGTGTGTAATAATTTCGCGTGAGCCATTTGAATGGATTACTTACTCCATGTTGCTAACCCAAAGTAACCGCTCGACTGAAATACACAAAATAATTTAAATACATGTTATCAAATTCATTACATAAATACCTTCAAACGCTCCTATATCCTCGAATAAGTAGGCTTATTTCCATCCCAAATGTATTTCGCATGCAAGTACAAATTCCAGTATACGATAAACTATTAAATACCTAATTTCTAAATAAACAATAATAATATTTAAAGTTAATTAAAATCAAAATGATGGTATAGTAATGGAAGTCAGCGTCTTGACGCAGATTATCTTTAGGTTTCATCAATAAAGAACGCGAGAGATAGTCGCCTGACAATATCTGAATTTTAACAGCACATCACTTACCACATCAACTGCAACAATACTCATTTTTCCAGCGCAAAAATCCTCAAAATCACCAACCTTAAAATTTGTTGCAAAAATATCAGGAGCGATATAACCACTTCAACTGTTATCGGTTAACTACCACCATACAAGCAACACGGCTGATTTTCACATATAGGTCAATTGGAAAATCTATCGAAATTGCAAGTCAGGTGCAATTCCATTAATATTGAATACAATAACTCTATCCTTGTCTAACAACTCAGGTGTGATAAAGATATACATTACTTACACTGCTTACTTGTATAGCTCTATTGAAGACACAGAATAAAACGCTTTTGTGTTGTATTAATGATTCCTTAATATTAGGTCAATATATTGGAATGTAATAGTGAAATCAATGTTCTCAATCCTGTATAAGCTCATATTAGTCCCACTTTCGGGCATCTCCTCTACAACCGAGACTCGAGAGTACAATTGAGAGGGGTTAGGCCGTATAGTCTGGCCTAGTGCTGGTTGAGGGATTTTTACGTACCATAAAAATTCTTCCGAATAGCCATGGTATGCAGGTTTTAGAGCGTGGTGATTGACTATCAATCTTCGATCAAATATCCACTAGCTATAAGCGACGGCCTAAAAACCGGCAAGAGAAATAAGCGTGTGGTCTTATTTGATTTCAGTATGGTCCAAAAACATAATAAATCTTTATTTAAAGGAATAAGGTTTATTTTTAGCTGAACTTGATTACAATTTAAAACTTTTTGCTACATCTCATAGTACGAAATTCAAATGTAATATAAGCAACTTCGGCCATTTTTGGCGAGTGATTTTGTTCCGGATCCTGTATCTAGTACGAATATATATTTGATCGAAGCTATCAATATACACATGTGCCCTAGAATATGTAACCGAAACCACCGCAAACATTTTAGCAACCGCGGCTGGATTGTTTCCAACAGGCCACCATCCTTATTGTTCGAGTAAAGAAAATAAAATGCATTAAAAATATTCTTTTGCCACGATAAAATGTTAACTTTTGTCATTGGTATCAGATAGTTAAAGATATTGTAAGGACATCAAAACCCAGATTAAGAAAAATGTACATAATGATACGTACAGTAAAATATTTTTTCACAGTTCGTTTTTTGCCCACTGCGGTACAAAATCAGTCGCATTTATTCGTTTTATGAAACATTATTTATTGATTTATTAATTTACATGATAAATGAAGTCCAAAGATCCCGGATATAGAACTATCAAATTTATCAACTTTAATTACAACTTGTCACCTTTGAACTATTGATTTTAAATGATCGCTATGTTTAGTTATAATTAGTCTTGTCATTGGCGCAATCAGAATTGTAATGAGTAAATCTCTACCAACAGCATTTAAAATCTCACAGAAACAATAAGTAATATCTTAGAAATCAAATATTCCGTCTCCATAGATTCTAAAATAAATAAATACAACCAAAAGTCATACGTAGTCCTCACCCCACACTAAGATCAAATTTTGTGTCGTGGGTATCAGAAACTACGAGACTTCTGCCTTACAAATCCAGACCCGAAACGAATATCTGTAGACCAAACAAATATATGCCTCAGTGCGGGGATCGAACCCGCGGCATCTCGTTTTACAGACGGCATCTAACCATCTGCGCCACAGAGGCTTTCAAAATGAAAAAAATATTTTTGCCACACGAGAAAGGCTATTTTGATAGATTTGTTTCTGAAATCTTGGAATTATGCTGTAAGTACCTAGTTACGTATACCTATACATATAAGTAAAAAACTAAGAAAACGTCTTGACTTTAAAGACGGATTTAAGGATCCATTAGTTATCCATTTATTTTATCAATATTTACATATTATTATATATCAATTCACATATTTTCTATTGGCGTGTGGCGGAATTTAGAACCAAGAAAAAAAATATCTATTTAAAGTTTTATTTCAGATATATTTTCCTTAAAAACATATTCTGTATCAGCCCATATACGTCCCACTGCAGGGCACGGGCCTACTCTACAATCGTAAGTACGATTGAGAGTGGTTAGGCCATATAGTCCACCACGCTGGCCTAGTGCGGGTTGGCGGACTTAAAAACATATTATACACTCGTAATGTAATAATAATAATAATAATAAAATAATAAATAACACCCAACAGTTACATACATAGTCCTGACACCACACTAAGATCCAGTCTTGTGTCGTGGGTATCAGGAACTACGAGAGACTTTTCGGTCTCACAAACACCGAGACCCGGAAGAAATATTTGTGGGTCACACAAACATTTCTCTCGGTGCGGGGATCGAACCCGCGGCCTCGCGTTTCACAGGCGGCGTCTAACCAACTGCGCCACGGAGGCTAATAGTATTAATATGTCCAATTTAAGTGAAAAAGTGTTCCTATTATTTCGATAACAGCATGTCATCAACGCATCCTGACGGACAAAATATCTTGGACAATCTTTAATCATCATTATAGCTTCTAAGTCTACTTTGAGACTGAGCAAACTTGTAACCTGAGTCTCAATACTTCTCTATAAGATGTAAACAAACAACAAATCCGATAACAACTCATACAATTAAAATTATCTTGTTCAGAAACTACCGGTTAATTAGCTCACAAAACACAGGCCATCGATACCTCATTTTAATTACGGCATCCAATTACCCAAGGTGAGGTTATCTCAAATAATTCACATAAATTTTAAACCACCGATACGAAGCTATAAAGACAATTTATGCTCGTCTCCCGACCTTTTTACACGTCGGGCTATCGTTGCCGGATACCCATATAAAATATAACGCACATGGGTGCAGTCTAGGTGATTAAATAGGGCACATGACCCCCGAGTTTCGCACTAAAACCACACCAATATGTGCGATTAACTCCGAGTCATAGTTATTTAAGCTCCATCGCTCCATGATAATCCAGCGTGGTAAAAAACCACCTGTCGTTTTTTTGAAAGGCTTATTAAAAAAATATTAAATAAGGTAATTCAATTACACTGTCACTTGCACAAAAACTACGCAAATAAAAAATATAAACAGGTGAAACTAAATTAAAATCAGCAATAACAAAAATCGTTTTCCTATCATCATTTGCAATACGAATTAAAAATGAAATTAGTAGTTTTTACCAATATAGCTATATTTTTGACCCCCATTACCAAATTTCAGATCCCACACATGCTGTCTTAATTAAGACTTTAAAGATACGACTAGATGTCAACTGTCTAGTAGGGGAAATCAACGCATATTGGACGATACGACGCGCTTAAAAATGCGTTTTAGCTACGTATCTACGACGTAGCAGCTACGCGCTACGAAAGGCGTCTAAGCAAAGGCTAAAAATTAATGGTATCGTAGTTGTATGTGCAAAAATTCCAGTTATTTGCTGAAGAATTAGTTCAGTAATTCGTTACCATATATGGCCAATGTACTTAAAACATCCGGATTATTTAATTTAATCTGGTCACAAAATTAATGAAATTTGAAAACATTAGGATTGATTTTTCAACTTACAATTAGTAGAACTTCAACTGTTTTGTGAGTAGTAGATCTTGAATGGTCCAATTTAAGTGAGTTGTTCTAACGGCTTGTCAGGAAATCAAATTGCAGAGGGTCTACTAATCTTGGGTGAGTATTATCACTAATCACGAATCTGCTTCTTTTTTGAAAATTGCAGCCTTCGGCAGCGATGACAATACACCACCGCGTAAAGGTCATCCAGCCCAGTAGCAGCGTCAGTATGGTATCGTCCCGTGAAAATCCAGAGTAGAAGCAATAAAACAGGAGCGTAGACCAACTTTTTGTTTTACAATTTTTAGGAAGGTGTTAGATGTCAGATAAGCTCCAGCAAAAAATCTCAAGAGTATGGTATTGATCTAGACATCTCAATTTGAAATACAAAACAAAGTACTGCAAACTGTCCAGGCCTGGTTTATTTTGTACTAACCTGTACACATCTCGTATAAACAAATACGAGGCAATAACCGGTGCGTTTTCCTTGCAATTGTTTATTTAGAATGTTTACTGTATGACAAGTGGGTCGGATCGTCTGGACTCGACCGCACTTTGGACGTCTGGCACCCAGTGGCAATGCACTCGAAGGAAAAACACCGATGAAATTATTCCACAATATCCGACTGATAAATGGTTTATGACTTTTGGCTTGAGAAGAGTTTTAAATTAGGTCTGTTTTTTAAAATCTGGCTATCAAATTCTGTATCTCATTTTAAGAGCAACGGCTTCTTCGATAGAGTAGGTATTGGTGAAAATCAATCGCACGCCAAGAAACATAATGGTGAAGCCCTACTAATTTATAGAAAAGTATTTTTAATAATATTCTGCCAACTCACTCGCTATGTAACTCTTGTCAGGTAGGTTTAAAATAGGCATTACTGGTCCTTCGAATTGGAGAACGAAGGGATACACAGATTCGCTCACAACACATTGTTAAGACGCCAGCTTAAGAGCGTTTATACCCTGCACGCGCTTTTTGGCTTAAAAACAGGACTTTTCAAATGAGTTAATATCCACCAATAAACAATTTAAAGGAAAAATAATTATTACTAATTTTAGAAAAGGTTGTCATCTAGGGATTTTGGTGGAAAACATTATAGGTTGATGGATAATTTGTGAGTACTATACGGATTACTGAACACAAGTTTCGTTATTTAGGCTTTAAATGGCAATTTAGAAGCTTAAGATATCCGAAACCACTAAATATAAGATGAAAATAAAAATATTATCAGACTAATAAGACCCTTATGGAGGGATTTTGCTGAGAAAAATAATCTTTTTGTGTTTAGTTCCTGAAAAATAAAAATTTAAACAATGCGAAATTATTCAGAAACTCTCGTCAAGAACATATTTTTTTTCACCAACTTATCGTACATAATTTTTTATAGCAATTGCATATTACAATAGAAGAACATCTTATCAATAAACTGTCATTTTTATATTTCAACAAAGTTTTCATGTTTTTCTACAAATATTTTAAAAACCACTATAAAACACGCTGTCCGACGTGGATCAAATCAGACCGCCGCGCCGCAAGGCCTTCTAGAGGGAGGACGTATCGCTCGTCGCTCCGGCCTGGCTGCAGTCGATTATGCCGCGCGTAGTAAAAATAGCCACGCGCGGAATGCGATTACCACATCTTAGTACTTTGGTAGTAAAATATTTAATTATTTTATTACCTACAATGATTTTGTAGTGAGTATAAATTATGTTTCAGGTAATATAATGGGATGTAATTCTGAGGCTAAATTATGTTATGTATTGTAATATAAAATTAAATATATTTCGTAATTGTAAGGGGTTGTAAGGCCCCTAACACTATTTATGTGTTCGAACACGAAATGATTAATAAAACGTCCGTAGTGTATACTGATTGAACACTGATTTGAATGCAACTTAACAATGTAATAATAATCAAAATATGATTAGTATCCAAAAATTGTATTATTCTTTGCTTGCACAGTAATATTTGTCTACTTATAATGCAAATAAAATATTTTTATGATATTATATTACAGTTACATTTCAATTGAATATTTGAAGCGCACGGATCAAAGTTGTTTGAGCCGATTGTATAGCGAGCCGACGCACACAGCTTTGGTCGCTTATGTGTGCGTGAAATTAACGAAGAAATACCTATAGTTGACTTTGCGCGCAAGGTGTATACGCTCGTTGTTATCAATCTCTATTAAGTATTACCCACGCTCGTACTTTCCTCTCGAAGTTGCAATGAATTAAGTTGCCAGCCTCCGCATTGACCGGCTAGCTTGCTGACCACTTAAGTCGCCTCTGGCAATAGGCTGAAGACACGTTGATGTAAAAGGCTAGTTGTCCCAATTTTTATTGTTGTTTATATCGAAAGGTTACGCATAATCGTAATATGGAAGGTTATTTACTTACTTTATTGGTAGTCTCATATGTGAGAGGTCATCTGCGTAGGCTTTTTTTTTTAATTTATTTTTTATTGCAGTGATTGGCGAGACGAGCATGCCGTTCGCCTGATGGTAAGCGATGCGACCGCTCATGAACAGTAGCAAAACCAAACAACACCTTGAATTACAAAGCAATGCTTGGCATTCCACTGCGCTCGCCATCCTGAGACATAATATGTTTAGTCTCAATATGTCCAGTAATTACTCTGGCTACAATGTCCTTCAATCCGAAACACAACAGTGCATTTAAACTGCTGTTTGACGGGAGAAATAGACATGCTCCAATCTTCAATTTCAGTTCAATCAGTCGAAAATCTAAGAAGATTTATACAAACTTTCATCCCCTATTTTACCCCCTCAGGGGTGGAATTTTTCGTTATTCTTAGGGTATGCCTACGTCATAGTAGCTTTATGCATGCAAAGTCTCAGCTCTATCGGTTTAAAATTGACAAAGTTTCACACAAAAGTTCATCCCCCATTTTATCCCCTTGGGGGTAAAATTAATCAAAATCCTTTCTTAGCGGATGCCTACGTCATAACGTCTACTTGCTAAATTTTAGCCCAATCCGTCCAGTGGTTTGACCTTTGAGTTATATACATACCGGGTATCTCAAGACCACTACCGAAAACGAAGCCGGGTGATAGTTTTAGTGACTACAAACACTATGCAACTAAAAATTTCGCATAGAAACGCGACAATTATTTTTTATGATTTTTTAAATATCGTCATTTTGGGGTGGTAAATCCATAGCTTTTGCTAAAATAATGATTTAAACACTCTTATACCTTAGATTATTTATAAATAAAAGGGTATACACTATTATTTTAGGAAAAAATGTATTTACCACCCAAATATGGTCATAGGAAAAAATAACAAAAAAAAAATTGGTCGCTTTTTTTTGCAACTTTTTTTGTTGCATTGTGTCTGAAGTCGCTTAAACAACCACCCGGCTTCGTTTTCGGTAGCAGTCTTGATATACCCTGTATAATATACTAAAATAAAACGAAGCCGGGTGGTTGTTTAAGCGACTTCAGACACAAAGCAACAGAAAAAGTTGGAAAAAAAAAGCGACAATTTTTTTTTTGTTATTTTTTCCTATGGCCATATTTGGGTGGTAAATACATTTTTTTCTAAAATAATAGTGTATACCCTTTTATTAATAAATACTCTAAGGTATAACAGAGTTTAAAATATTATTTTAGCAAAAACTATGGATTTACCACCCAAAAATGGCGATATTTAAAAAATCATAAAAAATAATTGTCACGTTTCTATGCGAAATTTTTAGTTGCATTGTGTTTGTAGCCACTAAAACTACCACCCGGCTTCGTTTTCGGTAGCAGTCTTGAGATACCCAGTATAGTTATAAGCATTTTTTTATAGCAATGACTAGCGAGACGATTGTGTCATTCGCCTGATGGTAAGCGATGCGACCGCTCAGGAACAATAGGAATACCAAACAACACCATTATGTTATATAGCATATTTTTGAGGAACTATTAAATACTTACTCATACTCCCCATAAGTTTACGAGGGGAGGCAGACAAGCTATTACTTCCATCAGTTTTTTCGCTAAAAATCCAAACGAACGTCTAACAGCTTTAATTAAAAGGTTGGCTTATAACAATATTTCGGTAGTATTTGGTAACAAATCGATAACCATGCTTAGATAAGATGTAGCGAGTCGGTAGTGGTCGTCTGCGACGCGTCTGTATTGCAACCTTGGACGTTAGACTCACAACGCATAGTTTTTATATTTAGTATAAATATTGTTCTTAATATTTTTTATAAGTGAAATAATAAAAGCCTTCGTGGCGCAGTGGGTTGGACGCCGGTTGTGAAAACAGTGGCCGCGGTTTCGATCGCCGCAACTAAACAAATGTTTGTGAGGCCCACAAGTATTTGGGTCTGAGTGGGACCGAAACCGTGGCCTCTCTTTTCTTTCCGACTGGGTATCGGAAACTACGACACAAGACTTATTTGATCTTAATGTGGTGTCAAAATCATGTATGTGACTGTTGGGTGTATTTATGAACCTGAAAAACAACGTATTAGTTCATACTGTATCAGCCCATATACATCCCAAGACAAGGCAAGGGCTTCCTTTACAACCGAGGGTACGATTGAGAATGGTAAGGCCATATTATAGTCCACCCCGCCGGCATAATGCGGGGTGGCGGACTTTAAATACCGTAAAAATTCTTGTAAATTGCTATGGTATACAAGTTTCTTCGCGATGTTTTCTTTCATAATTTTAGAGCATGGCGATTACTATCAATACACACATGACTCCGAAAATTCAGAGGTGTGCCTTGGGATTCGAACCCGCGACCACCATGAGCATATTGGCAGCCGCGTCTGGTCCGTTTACGAACAGGCCACAACACACTTCAATAATTCAGCCTGTGTAGGTACAACCGCAATATATTTCTCTCGCCAACCAGCAGTGTAAATGTACTGTGTTTTGGTTAGAAGGAAATTATAGCCAGAGCAACTATTGAACATATTGAGACTTAACATCTTATGTCTCAGGATGACGAGCGCAGTGGAAAACATTTGTAATTCAAGTTGTTGTTTGGTTTTGCTACTGACCATGAGCGGTCGTATAGCTTACCATCAGGCGTATGACGTGTTCGTGTGTTGTTAATGTACATGTATTACATACAGGGTATATCAAGACTGCTACCGAAAACGAAGCCGGGTTGTAGTTAAAGCGACTTCAGACACAATGCAAAAGAAAAAGTTGCAAAAAAAAGCGACAATTTTTTTTTGTTATTTTTTTCCTATGGTCATATTTGGGTGGTAAATACATTTTTTCCTAAAATAATAGTGTATACCCTTTTATTTACAAATACTCTAAGGTATAAAAAGTTTAACTATCAATACAGACATGACTCCGAAAAGTCAGAGGTGTGCCCTGGGATTCGAACCCACGACCACCGTGAACATGTTGGCAGTCGCGTCTAGTCCGTTTACCAACAGGCCACCACGCACTTAGTGATTATTGATAGTTAATCACCACGCACTAAAACGGTGAAGGAAAACATCGTGAGGAAACCTGCATACCATAGGGATTCATAAGAATTTCTATGGTATGTAAGTCCGCCAACCCGCACTAGGCCAGCGTGGTGGACTATATGGCCTAACCACTCTCAATCGTATTCTCGATTGTAGAGTAGGCCCGTGCCCTGCAGTGGGACGTATATGGGCTGATACAGATACAGATAAAAAAGTTTAAATTATTATTTTAGCAAAAACTATGGATTTACCACTCCAAAATGACAATATTTAAAAATCATAAAACATAATTGTCGCGTTTCTATACGAAATTTTTTGTTGCATTGTGTTTGTAGCCACTAAAACTACCACCTGGCTTCGTTTTCGGTAGCAGTCTTGAGATACCCAGTATATGTGGTCGTTAGGATCTCCCCGGTATCGCTGTTGTTTACAAACTTAATTACGCCACGCAAATTATCCGTGGCGCAAAAACTCAATCTCTAAAGGTAAGCGTCCACAGGTCCGCATCGTAAGCATCGGACGTATCGCATGAAACGGATTATAGTATTATTTGTATACAAAGCCATACAAGTGCGTCCACTAGTCCGCACTGTACGGATCGCACTTGGATCGCACATCGGCAATGCCGACACCGATGCTCCGAGAGGCAACTTTTGCGTTGCGTGCCGATGACGTCATACGGAATGGTTTCAGCATGCTTTCAGTTTGTCAACAAGAATATTAAATTTAGCTTGAGACATACGAAAATATCCAAAGAATTTTGTGTCATCATTAAACAAATCGGAAAAAAGTGTGTGAAATTCTCCACTTTTTTATCTCTTATTGAATATGTCGTGTATCCAGATTTTCTGATTCGTTTTTTTTATTTATTTTTTGCATTTTCTTCGTCTTCTGCTAACAAACAAGCAATAAAAACTATTTCTTCTTCGCATCCCTCCATTCTCACAAGCGCTATCCGCACGTACGATCACTATGAAAATCCTAATGATATGACATCGGCAATCCGATTGCTGGTACTTGCGTCGCCAAATCCGATCGCTACCAATGCCACTGTGAAAAATAAATCCGTTTCATGTGATACGTCCGATGCTTACGATGCGGACCTGTGGACGCCTAGCTTTAGCACGCAAAAGCTCAATGTCGTCACTTCCTTAATTAAATTTATAGCTTATTCCCACAAAATGTAAACATATACTTCGAGACGCACATTAAAGCTGTCCGAGGAAAGATATTTATACCAAATGGGGGAATTTCAGAATCACAGTTTCCTTATTTAAATTGTTTACGTAAGTGACTTTCTCAAAGTGAATCTACAGTCCAAAGTTAATAGTATATTTTGCTGTTGTTTATTCTTTATTGCTTTATGATTGCGTGTTTTTCTTGGTTTGATTGAATTTGTACTCGTCTTATCTTTATTTTTCTTTATCAACAATTCTAAAGGCACTAGAGTATGTTTTGTTTGTAAATTAGTAGTACTACCGTACAACGCGTAGTTGTACTACGGTACGGTTACAAATCTAAGGTTTTGTGTTTGAATCCCAGGTGAGGGTAAGTGATATTGGATTTTTCTATTCATTAACAGCCCTTAATATGGCGATAGTCTCGCCACAATCACATCATGGTGTGGATCATACTGGTTGCACCTCTACGTACTCCTTCCGGGAAGGTGTGAGTTTATGTATGTATGTATGCATTGATATACCCGGTTTAGATCGATCAAAAAAATCGTTTTTTTAATTGCATAAATCGTTAGTATAACTACTCAAGAATATGTGGTAAAAAATTTAAAGCTAAATTCGCATTATTCCCCATGCTATGAGCACTTAAGTGACCGCCCGACAGTTTAGCACCCTGTGTTAGCACCGTAGCGTGCGGTAGTTAGAACGGATCGGTCGCTTAGGGATCCTTTTTTGTATAACTACCTCAGTACCATTGTACTACAGAACAATAGAGGTAAGGATATCAGAGGGATTGCTATATGGTGCTGGAATAGCTAATTAAACGGTAAGAAATTTATATAATTAATTATTGCTTGGAATTTCTCGTTTTCGCTACATTATATTTCAAACGCGTTTTTCTCGAAACGAGTTTTTTTCAACTTGTGGGCATTCTAGCTTAAAAAGTTATCGACCAATCGTTTTGATTTTTTTTTGGGATTTTTTCTTTATTCAATTTTAAGTCATATAAACCTAATTCTGGTATTATATTATTATTAAAAATATTGTTTTCTAAGCAAAATAGATGAAAATATATGGTATAAAAAAGTTACATTGTGTTCGAGCGCCTCAAAAACATGCAATTTTCAATATTTTTTTATCACAATTAGATTCATAATCTTAGTAAATATGTTGTTAGTAATTTTAAAAAATCTGTTGATTTCAGACAAAAATTGCAACTTCAGGAATTCCTACCAGCAAGACACTCTGATGGCGATCGTCCATGGACAGCCCGCTTTAACGCCACTATTTCCAGCGGAAATAGCCTAAAAAAAATAAAATCCGTAAATAATAGTTTTATTTCAATATATCACTAGATGTTGAATTCTTTACGATCTAAACTCGTCTATATCGCGCTTTTCCGTGGGAATAGAAATTTTTCTTTGTGCCTATATCCTTTCTATATGGCCTGCCTATATGGCCTAACCACTCTCAATCGTATTCTCGATTGTAGAGTAGGCCCGTGCCCTGCAGTGGGACGTATATGGGCTGATACAGATACAGATATCCTTTCTCATTGTCTAATCTATCTGTGTATCAAATTTCATCAAAATCGGTTCAGTAGTTTAGGCGTGATTACACTCGAACGCCCCCAAGTCGTACCGATCACACCGAACGCGTCCGAATATTTCCGATCATAATCGCGTGTGCATATTCAAATCAAATTGTAACGCTATAAGCGGCCGAATATCCGGTAGCCGGATATCCGGCGCTCCGGCCTCGTAGCTAGCCGAATATCCGGTATCCGGTATCCGGCCAAATTACTATTCGTTTCATCCCTAATAATAACTATACCACATCGTGCAAACCAAATCATCAGAAAATATCCATCGAATCCTCACTTTTAATAGTTTTGTGTTTATGGCCAGTAGCAATCAACTAATAATATAAATAAATTAAATAAAACTAGGAAATCTCTAGCAAATTATAATTAGAACCAATACAAATAAAACAACTGACGCAATTAAAATAGGTTTATATTGTATCTAAGTTGAAGAACAAATAAAGCTGATCACGCAAGGCGGATCCGTGATTCGGGTCAGATGTTTAAACATTGATAGTAACCGGTTCCTTGAAAAATATGATATTTCTCAG
Organism: Hyles vespertilio; assembly: GCA_009982885.2. Classification (NCBI taxonomy): domain Eukaryota; kingdom Metazoa; phylum Arthropoda; class Insecta; order Lepidoptera; family Sphingidae; genus Hyles; species Hyles vespertilio. The sequence continues at coordinate 71,254 of WUWR02000201.1, forward strand.
GGTTACCTAGTTTTTATTGTCTTTGCGTTTGAATTTGGGGCATACGGATCTGTTATTGGTGCTATATTAAATAAATTAAGAGGAGTTGGAGACTTAGAAGCACCACACTCAAACATTGATAGAGCTACGTAATCAATGCTCAATATCATTCAAGTGAGTACCACAGTTGATCCTTACAGCTTACAAAAATTCCTTGGGTGCCGCGTGATACAGGGGGATTAGTGATTACTCTATAGTCCGAAAAGAAGTTCGAATGACCGAGCGTTGACGTTCGAAGTAAGTTTTAATATTTCCATTTCTAAAAATCTATACATATATATTATTTAAATTTGCATGCTGTGGTCTCCTATAATTGAAGATCACGTCGAAATGTAAACCACAACAATGCTATACTCAATTTAAAAAAATAAAAATAAATATACTATATGATTCTTATCATTCACTTCGAACTATAGCAACGAAGTACGATATAGAATCATCGGCATCTACCTTCCATTATTTTTTCAGGGGTTATCGATTTTCATCAGAAGCATATTCCCATCATGCTAATTTCATCCCTTATTTTATCTGTATCAGCCCATATACGACCCACTGCAGGGCACGGGCCTCCACTACATTAAAGAGTACGATTGACAGTAACTAGGCATATAGTGCAGGTTGACGAACATTGTCCATGATAGAAATTCTTACAAACCGCTATGGTATGTAGGTTTCCTCACGATGTTTTCCTTAGCCATTATTAACAGAACATGATTCCGTAAAGTCACAGTCTTATTTTATAACAGTATAAGAAATTAATAAAATATATGTATTGCAGCAACCCTGAGCAAGCAATCGTATCAGTCTAAACGGGATAGCGACTATAAACAGGGACTTTGCCGTCACGAGCTCGCCGCCTGATGGTCTGCTTGGCGGTGATAACCAAGCTTACGTGATTCTCACAACGTATTTAAATTCACCAATTACAAAACCATTTGGTTAATGGTCATTAGTTTAGTATTAGTTTGTATGGGCTTGGAATTGTGAGGTCTCAGGATCGATTTAATGGTGCTCTTTGTGTGAACTCGATTTCAAAAATCTCTTATTAATTGGAATTTGCACCTAGCATAAATATAAACCGCTCTCAATTGTAGGGGAGGCATGTGCACTGCAGTGGGATGTGTATGGGCTGATACAGATGAGATGACAAATATAAAATTCAACATCCTACTTGTGATAGGAAACTTATCAAGCCTTGAATCGAAAATTCACTTGGCGAGCTGCGAAAGACCATATTGCCTCCTCTGCTTGTACTAACGATCTGGTGGTCGAAATGTCGGATCCCAGAGCACTTACATATTTTTAGGTGAAATGTTTATAGTTAGACAATTTTCAAACATTTTGTAAGTGGAAAATACATCGTGAGGAACACTGCATAGTATATATAATATGTATATATGTTATGGGCCAAGTGATTAATCTGGCATTATTCATAATGCCCAGGCAATATGAATAATGCCCAATGATAGTGGACAATGTGATTATAACCAATCAATTTATCACATTGCCCGGGCATTATGAATAATGCCAAGTGCCTATTGGGCAGAGTGATTTAAAGCAAATCAAAATCAAAACAATGAGCCGAAGTGGTAGAATTTAGAATAGGGCAGCACGAGGGGGTGGGTTAGGAGGAGTGGAGGGGGAGGAGTAGTGTCGCACCTCCCCTGGTACCACGCCCATGAAAAGGTAACGCACCGTTCCTGAGAAATATCTATTATAGCAACCTAACCCTTAAAACACTTGTTGTCAATACAAATTAGCTTCTGCATCGTCTCCGGCGCTACGGGAAGTTCAGCCCCTTCGCCCTTGCGTAACAAAAGATAGGCACCCATGCTCACCTCCGCAGCCTATCCTTCGTTACAGCGGGCGGGGGCTGCTCTTCCTCCGCGCCTCCGTCTTTTATATACACTCTAGGGTCGGTAGCCAAAAGACTACGTGAAGTCGGGGTGTCCCGAGTTGGTTTTGGGGCACAGTCGACCTAACTAATCCATAAAGTGGGCACACTAATTTCCTTCTATAGATAATGTTTCGGACGTTTAAAAACTACTAAACATAAGTAGATCAATTCAACCTTTCTAATTTATGGATCTGTCGCAGATGCGACAATGCCCGATCATCGTGTAGCCGTATTCATAACGCCCGGGCAATGTGATAAATAGGTGAGTTTAGATTGTAATTAATCACTTGGCTCGGCAATATTCATACTGCCCGGGCATGATGAATACTGCCCGCATTAATGACTTGGCCCATAACATATATATCTTAAAATGAAACTCTATGGACTATGGTAGGTATGTGAAATCCGGCAACCCGCCATAGGCCAGCGTAGTAAGACGTGGCCTAAGATCCGAAATAGATCTTCTCTTGTACATGAGTTCTATGCTCAGCAGTGGATATACATAAATGACCCAAAATAATATTATATCATAATATTTTGCGTCAACTAATACAATACGTCTATTAATTATCAACACGTGATGTTGTGTTTAAGCGAATTTATGTCACGTGATAAACACATTGAAAGTTTACATAATTATGTAATTTATTTATAATTGTAAATATTGAAAAATATTAAATAACATGATACATATTAGTTTACTCATTTACAGGTCAACGCAGGTAAGGAAGTATTAATGCTGATGAATCGTCATTGAAAAAATATAATGCTTTCTGAAGCTTTGTCAACCGCATGATGTAAAAAAATAAGATAAATTTATTATTTTGCTTGATGACTTTCGAATTAAGTTACCTATTACAGGTTGATTGCAATCATATTGCATAAACTTTTCAATAATGGAAAAAATATACACGCAAAAATCATCTGCTTACATCGTCCTGACCCCACACTAAGATCGAGACTTGTGTCGTGGATATCAGGAACTACGAGAGACCTTTCGGTCTCAAGAACACCCAGATCCGAGAATTTTTTTGTGGGCCTCACAAACATTCGACCCGGAGCGGGTATTAAACCCGCAGCCTCTCGTTTCACAGACGGCATCTAACCGACTTCTCCACGAAGGCTATCAAATTATCTTCTTCTTCTTCTACCTGGCGTTATCCCGGCCGGTGCCAGGGTCCGCCTTCCGGCAATTTCTCCTCCATTTCGCCCGATCTTTGGTCTACCCCGCGGTCGAGGTCCGGGAATATTGAGGCTCAGGCACACGATTGCCGACGTACTCCTGCGGTTTCCTTAGGACGTGACCATACCATCTCAAGCGGAATTCCTGGAGTTTATCAGCCACATCGCGGACACCAAGACTGCCACGGATGTGCTCGTTACGGATTTTGTCCAAACGCGTAACGTTGCACATCCACCGCAGCATCTTCATCTCCGCGACGTGGATCTCCTGGACGTGCCGCTTGAGGGCAGGCCACGTCTCAGAACCATACAGGAGCACCGGCCGCACAATGCTTTTATAGATGAGCCCTTGAGCCTCATCGGCATCCTACGGTCGCAGAGTATGCCCGAGACCTCTCTCCACTTAGACCAAGCAGCGCTTATACGGGCTTTGACGTCAAGGTCGATATCACCGGACTCATGCAGTACGGACCCAAGGTACTTGAACTTGTCCGTCTTCACGGCAAGTTTGTTCCCTATCTCGATGCTTTGGGGGTCCGTACTCCCGCAAGCCATGCTAAGCCAAGGCTATCAAATTATCATACGTGTAATAAAAACATAGCCAGTAAACAAAATACTGTTTTCTATATAACATTGTTGGAACAGAAATAGGTCATCCCGATCCGATATCCTCGTCGCATCTCACTGTACACACCTTACTTGATAAAGGCCGCAGATATGCTAAAAATACATCATAATAACAAAGAACTACACTATTAAATGTATATTTTACTTTGGTTATGATGTTTCATATGTATTACATATTATCGGAATTAAAAAGTTTTTTTTTTATACAGGGTATATCAAGACTGCTACCGAAAACGAAGCCGGGTGGTAGTTTAAGCGACTTCAGACACAATGCAACAGAAAAAGTTGCAAAAATAAGCGACAATTTTTTTTTGAAATTTTTTTCATATTGCCATATTTTGGTGGTAAATAATTTTTTTCCTAAAATAATAGTGTATACCCTTTAATTTATAAATACTCTAAGATATAGAGAGTTTAAAGCCACTAAAACTACCACCCGGCTTCGTTTTCGGTAGCAGTCTTGAGATACCCGGTAGTTGCGGCATAGCGCCTGATGGTAAGTGCTAATGCCGCCCAGGCAGAGTATCAAACAATTATGCCGGCCTGCTAAGGTGCCTCTTCACGCTACGGCGGAAGGACCCAGGATTGTAGGAAGGAGGGAACACGTGAGACGGCAAACAATTCCACAGCCTGACGGTGCGGCACAAAAAAAAATTCGAGAACCGTTTGGTTCGCGCCGGGATGGTGTGGATCGTCAAGCTATGGCTTCACAAGCCAGCACGCGTGGTTCTGGTAAGGAATGGAGAGGAGGGGATCAAGTTGAACAATGTGAAAATGTTCAAGTATTTCCTTATTATTTATTTATTGTTTACGCTTTCGCACAGAAACTAAAAGCATTGCATCCTACAACTCATATTTTACTTATTTTATTATACCAAAATCTACCACTTCTTGTAATTACGCTTGTTAAGTTTCAAGTTATCAGTTTCACATTTTATTTGTTTATATACAGTATATTATTATTCACACAATAAAATATAAAATAAATACAATCAGAAAACAATTTAAAAAAAGTACAGCCTTATCGCTCAAAGGCAATATCTTACAGACAACCATGGGATGTACCTATATCAGAAATGGATAAACAGAGGGTAGTGTAAAGTATAAAGCATAGAAGCCAAGAAGGAAAAGTATGATAAATACAAATAATTTATATAAATACATACATTCACACATACTGATACCTAAAATATTAAATATAATAATTTTAATTTTTAGCTAGTTGCTACCAATGCAGGTCATCGCTCTGGATTGCCAGGTACAAGTACAACCCCTAATATTTGCACACATCGTTACAGGTAAAACTCAGAATTTATAGGTATGGTTCTAACCACAAATCATTTGTATATTATTTACTAGCAACCCGGCCCGACTCCGCCCGGGTGCAGATAAAGTTTATGGAAAATATTCTATCGCATATATCAAAAATAACATAGTATTCTAATTGTGAAAGAATTTTTCAAATCGTTTCAGTTTCATCGAAGTTTCAAAGTCTATTTTTAATACAAAGAAACAATTAATTCTTGCCTCTTTATAATATTATTTTAGATTATTTCTTCGAGACATGCAATGGATCTCTACAATGACCTACTCATGACCATGCGCATGTTTAACATCTCTTGTTCTATGTACAATTATACTTTTCAAAACGCATTTTTCATATGAAGACGCAACACGTTTTTTGACTAAATAACACTTTGTGCAGACGAGCCACTTTAAGTAGTGAGTGTGTATCACCGCTATCTGTCTGTCTCTCCCTCTGAGTCGAATTTTTTGTGCTGAGGGTCGTGACAACCACAATGTATTTTTATTTTCTTTGATGATGTTACACCATCTGCATTTTTGCCTGATGGTAAGCGATACGACCGCTCATGAACAGTGGCAAAACCAAACAAAACCTTGAATTACAAAGCAATGCTTGTTATTCCACTGTGCTCGCCATTCCGAAATACAACAGTGCATTTACACTGCTGCTGGCAGGAGAAAACGACATTGTCTTGGTCGTCTACCACCACAAGACAATACATATCTACTCCTAGTAGAGCGTTACTGAAATTAGTCCTCGCTCCCAACGTTTTTTAAAATGATTGCTTATATTATGGTAGAAAGTTTGGAAAAAATGAAGATAATGTTTTTATCACCGTTTAGACGAAATCAATTCAATTAAGTTAACTAAAAATTTATATCGGCGCGATTTTTACAGTTATCTTTTTGAAACCCCAAATGTACTTAAGGGCCCATCGTGAGTTTTTAACTCAACGCTTCGGTGCATTGCTTATCTTCAAGGAAAGTGTAATATATATATATATATATATTTGCGTGGATCTCTAGGTTATAACGGTCTGAGTGGTGGGTGTGAGGGTGGGACAGTCTCCAATCGAGGCATATTAGTTTTCTGATGATCAAGTATTCAAGTGCACTATCTGTATCTGTATCAGCCCATATACGTCCCACTGCAAGGCACGGGCCTCCTCTACAATCGACAGTACGATTGAGAGTGGTTAGGCCATATAGTCCACCACGCTGGCCTAGTGCGGGTTGGCAAGTGCACTATATTACCTGTTAAATTAAAACAGCAGCCGCTGTATACCCACGGCTCTGGACTCTAGTTTTGTTTGTTCACTGGGATTGATAAGGTGTATGTATCTATATTAATTGTAAGTGCACTTGAACACGGGCGTTATCTCGCGTCCGGGTCAGCCGGCGCGCCCGCGCTATAGGTCGAACTTTTCTCAACAATCTCGTGGAAAAATAACAACTTACTAGATACTCGCATATTATTGGAGTTGGATCTTTATATTATTTACAAATGGTGGTGGACTATATGGCCTAACCACTCTTGATTGTAGAAGAGGCCCGTGCCCTGCAGTGGGACGTATATGGGCTGATACAGAGGTCCGATCACTATTGGTAACTAATCCGTAGTCCTTTCACCAAATCAAGATAAAATGGTACTATTCCATAATTCAACATTACAATAATCCAGTCCATCGAAAGGTTGTCTGGAAGAGAGCAGCTAGCGATGAGGCGTCTTATTCTCGTAGTAACCATTCCTTTACTTTTTAAGTGTATTGTAAGCTTCTTTCTTTTTGGTGTACAATAAAGTATAATAGGTATATAAATAATTATATAATTGAAAAGTATGATAAAATCGGTACCCCGAAATCAACAGAACGGGTAGAAAGAACGGATATAAAAAAAGGGTCGAATGGAAAGATATCATCTGTAACCAATTATTTTTGTATCTGAACAGCACTGCATTATCATCAGGTGCAATGCGATCACTTAGCTGTTAAAATGAGTATTAGTGCCCTCAAAACTGTTAAGTTTACTGGTGGTAGGTCTCTCATATGTGAGAGGCCATCTGGGTAGGTACCACCGCAATGTCTATTTCTCCCGTGAAACAACACTGCGTAAATGCACTGTTGTGTTGCGGATTGAAGGACATTGTATTTGTAGCCAGAGTAACTACTGGACATATTGAGACTTAACATCTTATGTCTCAGGATGACGAGCGCAGTGGAATGTTGCTACTGTTTATGAGCGGTCGTGTCGCTTACCACCAGGCGAACGGCTTGCTCGTCTCGTCATTCATTGCAATAAAAAAAAAAAGGAACTCAAGAGTTTTTGAGGATATATTTTGTAGCATATTGAATTCCGTATGTGTAATGACACATGCGTGTCTCACGTTTTAGTAATGAACTTTGAGCTGTCTGATCCATGTTTGATCATATAATTATTGATAAGATATCGGCAGCAAAAGAAAAACAAATTGATAAGTAAAGGAAGGCAAAGAAAAAAATGTGAAGCTATAAAAAAAACTTGTTCAAAAGCGCATTGGAACTGACAAACTAATGATTCTACCCTGGTCTCTAGATGTTTTTGTATTCTATTATCAACAAGTAGGCATATGTTTTCCTTGTCCATATTCTAATTGAGTTCCTCAAACTACAGCTTCTTATTGGGGTCCTAATGGAGATATATACCTACGTCTTAAATGTTTTTAATTTTTATAAAGTTACATTTTTTTCTTTCATGTTCATACTAAAAACGTGAATTCATGAATTCTGTGTCAAACTAGTCATAATATAGCTCATCTTATCTCATCAAAAACATCCTGTAAAAAATAGCAAGTCTCGCAGCTCAGTTTTTCTACCGCAAAAAGTTGTGAGATCCATGTAATACCAAGTTGGTTAATTTATTTAGTCGTTACTTAAGGGACCGTCTGTATAAAGTTATTACGTAACTTATAACATATCAATATTAAATATCCTTTACATTTTAAATAAATAGATCGACTTGGCCATCGCATGAAAACATAATGTATCGTACAATTTATACATAATGCTGCTGGTGTTTACACAATGCCTGCTTAGTAACTGAAAATTCAAGCTTCTTGCTTTAACCACAACGAAGTTATATATAGGGGGGTAGAAAATAGTCTGAATTGCTTCGAGAAAAGGATGGTACGACCGTGGCGCTTTATAGCTCGACTTGGAGGGCCGTGCCCCCAGATAGAATTATTTTGTAATTCCTAAAAGTAGAGTATTATTCAAGTATAAAATACTGTTGTTTGTTTACAAAATTATGCATATTTTTTTTTATCGAAGACTAAACGACCTACAATTGTGTTTTCCTAAAGATTTAAAAGTATAACGTACTGATATTTTATTGCCTAATTAGGTATTTTTGCAAATACGTGTATCGTACAAATTTGTTCATGATTGATTGCTCGGGACGGTACTTGATATTTTTCTCCGAATTTTAACATGGGAGAATATGGAAATAAAAGTAATGTTTATAATAAAATTAAAATATCATTTAATATATTTTATTTTAATATAAAATAACTTCCATAATAATAATTGGCACGTACATTAAATATCTACTTAGTAGTTACAATCATTTGGCATCGTTCCTCGGCCCTCACTTGCGAGCCCAAGAGAGGCGAGAGGACAATAAGAGAGCGTGGTACCGGCGCGGTGCCGAGAGAGCTCACTCACGCACTCGTCAGGTACTTGAGTGTCTTTAACTCCTACACACAGCACAATGTCTTCAGAGAGGCACGTTGGGTGGAGTCTTGCAGGGCTCCGGAGGCGGCGCCCGGCGGTCGTCCGGTGTTCTCGACTGGTAATATGCACAGTACGGCAGCGGATCCCAAAAAGCAAACAAGGCTTCGCGCGTGTCCAACACAGTGTCCAACAGTTTCCCAACTGTCGCTGCGTGACCGCACCTTGTCTGTCCCTGGCACAGGTAAGGCAACGAAACACCTACCCTAGCTCCTATTGCTATCAACTTGTTTGTATAGCCATTTGTCGTCTTCTCTTCACGAACTAGCCTGAACGATACGTGCCCAGTCATAGGCCGTACTGGCGCCAAGAACGATACGAATCTTTGTACCCACGCATCAGCTTCCTCGTCCTTTTGCGGCACCAATCCTTTTCTTGTAGAGTCCACTCTGCATGTTACATTGTTCACTGCACGTGATTCTTTGAGTGTAGTGCAAGTAACGATTCTCTCTCCTTTAGGTTCTCGTACAATTACCCAAGGTTTCTCAGCACTGATTTCTCGTGGAAATCTAAACTGAGTCTTCTCTTCAGGCATGACAAAACGTAGTCTGTCCCTCGCTCCTCGCGCTCCCGCACTCGCGATGAAATGTCTTCCTTCTTTAGAAGCGCCGCTGTCGTACCATGCGCGCACATCTTCATCACTCGCCACAACCCAGAACTGTGGCGTAGCGAGACCAGCCGCGCGGCTCACACGCATCATCTCCAGAGGATCGTCCAGTGTGACGACATCGCGAGCACAAGGAACGAAGCATTGGCAGCCCATCACTTCCAAATGAGGCTTTGCCAGGGCATCGTAATAGGCTGGAGTCGTTGAGCTTACTGGTACGTAGAACACCGCCGATTCTCGTTCCACAATTTCCTTTAAAGCTCGAGCGTAAGCGAGCGGATCTGCCGGATTCGGTCTCGGTACTGTGTAGAATCTATAGACAGCTGCAGAATATTTTAACAAAGCAAATTGTCCTTCTATTTCGAAAGCGACCACCCTCGCACCGGCTGAATGGAAGTTTCTCGCCAAATGCAGGGCTTGTACTGAACTGCCTCCACTGATGAGCACGGTACGTGGTTGCTTGGTGCTCTTTGCACTGATGGCACGTCCTAACATTTTCAACACACTGAGAGGGCACTGAACGCACTTCCAAAAATAAACATCGATGCAGCTATCCACAGCGTAGGAAGCACCACTAATATTTGTTTCCAGGCAGGGTGTGATATTATGCTGAGCAGGGCGAACAGCGGTCGTAGCGCAAGACGCGGTCCCCAGGTGAGAACACGGATGATTCTCGGCAATGGCGGCGGTCTTTCAGGACATATTGCTCTCTCCTCAGGTATCAGGGAAAATGTTGACGAGAAGGATCTTCGCAGGGCGGTGAAGGGTGGCGGTTGATGCGAACATCTTTTGCGCGGCGAGAAGATTAAATCGGTGTTGGATCGCGCGAGGCGACAGAACTCGGGCGCACAGGCCGGCATGTCGAGGCGGTACTGACGCGCGCGCACGCCGCACGCGCATATAAACTGCCTCGTTATCTAATTCACATCAACGTCGCGCCGTACACAAAACGCTCATCTTTGTACCCAATTAACACTTACCTATTTAAAAAATAAACGGCTAAGAAGTAATTATATGCAAATAAATTTGCCGGAAGGATTCGGAGACTCAAGAAAATAAACAAGTAAAGTGGATCATCATTTTAATGAATTCCCAACAACATACTACATGATAAATAACAATAATTGAATATCTACATCTCAACACTCTAAACATATACATAGCATTTAATTAACGTAAGGACTAGTTACAATTTCTAAGTCTCAATATAAAACATAGGAACGACAAGTTATAATAGTGCCCACGGAATTTACTACAATAGATAATAATTACTACATGAAAAATAATATTAGAGACTGTAAGAAAATAATTACATCATACCATTATTTACATATTCTTATAGAAACGAAGTTACAAAATCTGGTGTGTTACTTTTTTCGGGCGATTATTTTAACGATACTTAAAGGACGCTATTTTTATTCATTACGTAAAATGAACACGCAGGGATCTTATGCGAATTTACGTGAAAAAATACATTGAACATCTGTAAATAAATACTAATACCGTCTAGGCGCTACCTTATTTACCACAATTAGCAAAACATATTGAGTTTAAGAACGTCTTTTACAAAATACTATTCAATAAATGCATTATTTGAAAAAATGCCATCAGTCGACAAGCCTTTGGCAACGCGCAATCGTATTTATAATAAACGATAATATTTATTAATTAACTGTTATAAACACTAAAGTTAAACGGGATTTAATGATGCAACTAATAAGTTACACATTTATGAATCGTGGAAGACACAACAATTTAATATGTGATAAATAACTAAGATGTTTTGTATTGAGCTAGGCTTCCGGATATGACCGCTTATCCAATAGACATTTCTAGAAACTATTTATTTTTAATAATTTTGCAAATATATATTTGGGAGATTACACAATATTACGATACAAACAAAAAAAACGTATCGAGAAGTTTTAATTCACTTTGTTTCAGTTGATTAAGACGCCGGCTGTGAAACGAAAAGCCGAGGGTTTAAATCCGGCACCGAGACAAATGTGTTGTTTTGTAAAGCCTACCAGTATTTGTCTCAGGACCGAAAAGTCTCTCGTTATTTCTGATATCCACGACATAAGACTTCTCTCTCTCTCTCTTCTTCTCTTAATATCAGCTCAGGACTATGTAAGTGACTATTTATTTATAAATCAGGATTTCTAAGTCATGTTTCTGAATTACATAATATTATTTATTCTAGGATGACGAAGAATATCCAATGTATATAATGCTACGTAAAATGTAATACAAAATAAGTATGTGTAGGCGAGCGAAGGTGTCCCCTCGCAGTCGTCGCGTCGGTCGAAACAATTATGTAGCCTATGCACAGTCTGAATCAGAAAGACACAAAAAACCTGCATGGGTTTCCAAAATTTTCCAATAAACAATAATTATCTTCACAAATGTAGAAAATAATTTAAAAATATTTCATAGGTTGATTTAATGTGGATTTCACTAATTTCTAAATACATTATAGTTTTTGCAGCTGCCTCATAGTACTTAATTTTTTTTTGTTTTCAGATCATTACTATTATGAATCATAACATTTTGTATTTACTATATATATCTTCATAACAATTTACCTCATATATTTTTTAAATTTATAATTACTTACACAGTTTCACAACAATGTTTTACAAATAGTATATGCCATAATTGATTTTATGTATCATTTTTAACACAATGCATTTTTAAGATTCAGTTTTAATTTATCTTAAATTATTTTCTACTTCTAATCAATCATAAACATTTCAAACATTGTTTAAAACAAATCAAAATATGCATATCATAACAAATCATATTTGTTTACCCAACAATGTATTTTGAATGTCATAATTTGCAAGATTCATAATTAATTATCTTTTGCATTCTAAGCATAAACCATAAGACTGAGTCTTAAAACTGTTAAAAATCCTTATTCCTTGTGTATATGAAAAAAGTAAATCTATTAAGTAACTATTTATTTTTATATATGATGGAACGAGCAATGGAAGAGCTGTCTTAGCTTATTTAAGTGTATAATATACATAATCATATGACTTCAATAAAGAGCAAATGAAGTGCTTTTTAGGTAAATGTTAAGAATTCACATGCCTAGCATGAAAGTTACCTGCATATTCTTGTTATGCATGGGAGGCAGTTTATTAGTTTGGCACTGCAGTCAGAGTTCTTTACCTTTTACCAAGCAATATGCTATTCCCCAAGCCAGTGTAAATAAATAATGTGACAACTTCAAAATCAAAATGCTGCATTTAATAAAAAAATAAATTATGCTCAATCCACATTTAAACATAACCAGTTTTCTCATCCTACATTATATTGTAGGTGCACTTACTTAACATTACCATTATACAATAAACGGTAGATCTGTTTCTTTTAGTTCAATTGAGCCATTTTTACAAACACATGCAATTCATTCTGCGGCTCCTTTTCAAATCTAAACCTTTTTGGATGTGAATCATCCATAAACCTGCCCAATTTCATAATTTTATCATCAACCTTTATTTTTTCAGCAATTAGTTTGTTGCTGGCAGATTCTTTAATATATCTGGAATTAAAAGTTCCACTTTGCCCTTTTCATGAATGAATATACTACTTTTGTCTGTCAATTGTGAGGCATGCATGTACACTTCACCACTCTTCAATGATGCTTGGAGGTTACCTGAGAAACCTGTTATATGCAAGTTTCCATGCTTTATCACATCAATCATAACAGATCTGTGCAGATGGTCAAGGCGAATGTTTCCCATTAATGTTGTGAAATGAGACTTATCACTGTAACAAGACTTCACTGCAATGGGGCCAGCATGTGTAGTCACTATAAAGGAGTTTGCCATGACATTGTGGCACTTAATTCCCGAATTCAAACCAGTTTTAAGTTCAATAGAACTTGCTTGCAATCTGCCTTCAGTTTGCACCTCACCCTCAATACTTTCCACTTTGATATTTTGCGCTTTGATATCCGACACGTTTACTGCACCTTTCTGCGTCTTCACCACAAATTCTTCTCCTTCTAACTTAGATAAGTGTACTGATGCACTGTCAGTTGTTGTGACCTGAACTTTTAGTTGATAAGGTACTTGTATTAAACATACGTCGTTTCTGTCCGATGATGTGTTTTTATTGAGTAACTCCAGGCGTTTTGAAGTCTGTTTCACTTGAAAATCACTTGTTTCCTTACCTTGACTATACAAAGTCATAGTCAATCTGTTATGCGCTTTTAAGTCGTTTACATCGATAGGCTGCACTTTCACATGTATTGGACTCTCGATGAAAATGCTCGTATTATTGTCTATCGTCTTTTCTACGGTTCGCACTGCATTTAAATTCTTGATATCAGGTAAACTGCTAAAATCGGCAACAGTTACCTCAAATCTTGAGGCACTTATGTAATACGCGCTGTCCAGCTATGGAAAACATCTTTGTTTATTTTGTACACTTGATAATATTATAAATCCCTTATAAAATTCAATGTAATTTAATTATTTCAATCCCATTTTCGCTTTTCGACATTTGACAGCGATCAATCAAAACCTAACTTTGACAATTCTCATTTTAAAAAATGCGTTCTGTTTCATTGATTAAATGTGAGTCAACAGGGAAACTTTAACCCATTCTACGATAAAATGTGTTATATAGGTGGTTTTCTTTATTTTTTGGTTTTATTACGTGATGCAGGAAAAAACTAAGAGATTAGAACGTATTCTAACTATTTTACCTTAAAGTAATCTGTTAATAACTAATTGCAAGTGCTTCTATTTGATTAAGCTATATTTAAGGTAACGTGCGTGGTGGCCTGGGTAAACGGACTTAGATGCGGCTGTCTACATATTCACGGTGGTCGCGGGTTCGAATCCCAGCGCACACCTCTGACTTTTCGGAGTCATGTGTGTATTGATATTCAATCACCACGCACTAAAACGGTGAAGGAAAACATCGTGAGGAAACCTGCTTGCCATAGCGATTTATAAAAATGGCTATGGTATGTAAGTCTGCCAACCCGCACTAGGCCAGCGTGGAGGACTATATGGCCTAACCACTCTCAATTCTACTCTCGATTGTAGAGTAGGCCCGTGCCCTGCAGTGGGACGTATATATATTTGTGTCAGTTTTAAAAGTTTAAAAAGCCAGAATAGCAGTACAGTTTAATGGCTTGAATTAGTAATAAATAGGCTACATGACTATGTTCCAAAATACTTTTGGAGAAGCTGGAAAAGGCCGTGTAACTATTGTTTTTACAAATCCAGATATTTGAATACTAATAATTGTATTTCTTATTCAAAGCATATACGAAATTTATAATATTTCACCCGCAGTAGTTGTAGTTTGTACCTGTCTGCAGACGGATTTACACGTTAGCTCTACTATAACTCGAAAAATGTACCGCGAGCGCGGGCGGGCCGCGCGGGCCGCGCGGCGCGTCGTGAACGCCAGTGAACGCCAAGTGGAATTCGACGGCTGACAATTGACAGTTGACACTTGACAGTAGAATAATGGGATCGTCTGTGGGATTGTGTGTGGGATTATTGCAGGCCCGTTTAACTCGGGCTTAAAAAGTAACCCAATTTCTTCTCTCGCTTTCTCATATGCCGTTTTCGCCCCATCTCTTTCACTTTTATGAATGTGTGCGTGTGCCGGCGTGCGCTGGTCGCCGCCATATTGCCGCCATATTTTTCAACAGTCGATTGCTGTTTAGTTTGGATTTGCTTAGTTTATTTTAAATTGCATGTTATTTCATCTGTTTTGTAATCAGTAACGTAAATATTTAACAGTGATATAATTTGGTTTGTGTAAATCGTATCTAAAAACTTGTGATTTACGTGATAATTAATAATTTTAGTTATGTGTTTTGTTCCCGAGTGCACAAACGAAAAAAACATAGAAATATCTGTGCAGCCTTCACAAACAAAATATACAAACACTTTAATAAGTGAACAGCTATGTTGGCGGAGCAAGAAATACCAAATTATTGAAATTATTGAAAAACATAAATCTAACCTCATCTGACATAATTAAGGTAAATATAATAATATGTTATTCCGCTGTGACCCTATTTCTAGTTTAATCTGCTACAGGAATATAAGAAATAACAATATGTTGAAATAAATACCCATTAAAATGCAGATTTATTAGATCTCTGAACATGTGATAAGGTTAACTTTTTGTTAGTGTCTAGAGTTGATGGATTATGTACCCTTACTCCTCTCATTCGTACTCTCGACTGTAGAGGAAGCTTGTGCTCTGCAGTGGAATGTATAAGTCGACCCAGCACCAGTACAGTACACAGTCGACCAGTACAGTGCAAGATTAAAGCTATTGGTATAGGTATTTCCAAGTTCCTAACATATTAATGTATAATTATCAGTTTTTATGGTTATATGTATCTAAAGTCAGGAAAGCAGTCAACTTCAACAGATTGTGCCCTTATAATATTTATTTTTTTATTAATTGTTTTATAATTTCTAGGCTAGACTCGGGTGAAATTTCCAGTCCAAGCAATTGCAGGCAAATGTGTTCATCGTTGGAAGTACAAAGAAAGTCTCTACTATGTCTGCAGGATCACTTTTTGTAGACTTATATGTTAATATTGGTGAAGGTTAAATCACAACAGAAGTAATTATGTTCATTAATAATCTGTATATAATATTTATACTTCTTGATATAATTAAGATTCTCATAAAAATGCATTTGCTAAAGATTTTGGTTATATTTTCAAATTCAGTGCAATGCAGTTGTTTATAAGATTATATTATAGACCTATATTGTGCATACTATAATAGTAATAGCATTAACATTCTTTAAAATGACTTTATTTTAACATATGTTCTGCCTATTTAATATATTATAATAATTAATCAAAAAAGTTTTAGTATAGCTATCATGCATTTAATGCGTTCCATGATTTGACTAATTATTTGTTAATTGATAGCTTATTTTAATTATGTATGTCTTGTTTTTGCTTTTCAATTTCTCCAAAAGTAAGCCAAATCGCTTTGTTATTTACTTAATGTGAATTGTGTCTTAGATAAAATTTGCCAACAAAGTAATCTTGTGCTGTTTCATGGTATTGTAAAATATAATTTGCAATTATTAATGTTTCCATTTAAACTCTTATTTGTCAATGCATATTTCAATTCTGTAGTCATGTTCTTAAATTTGGCATTGTTTTATTGGTCCTAAAATTAAGAGAATTTTAAGTGATAAAATAAGAGATATTAACAAATTGAAAATGTTTAAATAAATCTGAAGATATATAAAAAAGTATTGGAGGTTATAATATTCATTAGGATAAAAATGTTTAAATAAAAGTGTTTTAATATAAAAATATAACATCAAATAAATCAAAGAATATATTATTGATTAAAGGTTTAGAATTATAACTTGGTTTTATTTGTTATTTTCATTTTGAATCCATAAATTTGAACATAAAAGCATGAAACCCAAATATAAAACCGGTAAATTTAATTATTTCAAAATCGGTAATTTCGGTAAAGTACCGATTCAGATCAGCTCTGGTGGGAAACGCATCTAATATATATACGTATAACGTACGAAAGAGATGGCTCAAATACGATGAACAAACTCTTTAATACTATTGGTCAGTGACAAAATTATCAATGAAAGAAAGAAAGATCCGATGAAGATTGAATGAATTATATATGTAGAAAAGCATGTTTGGTTTCGATGTGTGAGTTTTCATAACGTGTTAAAAAATTTGTATGGAGTTGGCCGTCTGTATTTTTAGTCGTCTGTGGATTATTGATTTATCCGGTCAACAAGTGTTTGTGTTTCGCTGCCGATTGTTGGAAAAATAATTTGTATTTAATCCAAGAGAATAAATGAAAGAAGCACAATAAATGAGGTGTAAAAACTAGACATTCAGTTATAAAAATTACATAGAAACTGAGTAAAATGGAGAAGGATTTGAAAGAAGGTTTTGATCTCATCAAACCACTATGCGACAATGTGATGGTGCGGCCTACAAAGGAGAATATTACCACCTTCCTCACAGAAGTGTTGGAAATGAAGAAAGAAGTTGTGCAGGAGCTTCAGCAATACTTATTATTTCCATTTCTAACTCATATCAGTGCGACAACCACTGGGAAAGGGTAATCAGAGTTTATTCCTATCACACGTATTCCTTTAATATAAATTTTGACAGCCACCGTGGCGCAGGCGGTTAGACGCTGCCTGTGAAACGAAAGGCCGCGGGTTCGATCCCCGCACCGAGAGAAATGTTTGTGCGGCCCACAAATATTTCTTCCGGGTCTGGGTATTTGTGAGACCGAAAAGTCTCTCGTAGTTCCTGATACCCACGACACAAGACTCGATCTTAATGTGGGGTCAGGACTATGTATGTGACTGTTGGGTGTTATTTATTTATTTATTTATTAAGTGGATATTGAGGAATACATCAGTTGCGAAAGATAATGGGGCGAACTTTAGTTCAGGGTAGCACGAGTTGAGGGCTAAATGGGATCATAGGTGATAGGATTTGAGTTCCTAATTACAACGTTATCACTCCTATTCAAAGGAAATGCATAGTAATAAATAGTTCCTAACCTCAAATCACATATTGGGTAAAACGGAACGTTTTATGGGCGATTTACAAACAAATCATCAGTACTAATTCAAATATGTAGTCTATGGTGTAAAATCGGTGAAACGGAACGTAAAAAACCATAAAAACTCTCCCTCTCCCCCCCTCCACACCCCGCACCCTATCACATTGTGCTACCCTATTCTAAATTTTACCCAGATAATGTTTAGTGCACAAATGAAGACCAATTATGTAGATACAAGATTTTAAAAATTAACTAAATTTAACAGCCTTCAAAACTATGACTGGTTGTTTTTACAACGTAAAACTGTGTCATTATTTCTATGAGATATTAATTTAAACTTATATTGTAATATTCCCATATATTTTTTCAATTTATTTGAGTATTTGCAATATGTACTGCATATTCCAAAACATTTTTTTTATTGCTATGATAGTGAGAAAACCATGCTGTTTGCCTGATGATAAGTGTTAAGATTGCTCATGAACAGTAGTATATCCCAAGAACACCTTTAATTACAACACAATGCTTAGCTTTATTACACTAACCACCCTGAAATACAAGATATATAATCTCAATTTGTCCAGTAGTGTCCTGGCTAAAATGTCCATCAACTGGAAAAACAACAGTGCGTTTAAACTGCTGTTTGGCAGGAGAAGTATACCTTGCAGTGGTACCTACCCAGGTGTCCCTCACATATGAGAGACCTACCACCATTAATTCAACATATAAACATACAACATAATGCTTGTTACAGCCCAAAATATCACATTTGAGGCTGCTGGTGGATGGTATGAAATGGGTGGTGGGACTGATCACCATCAACAGCTTTGAATTGTGCATGAAGATAGAGTTTGCACTGCTGCAATTGTTTTTGACAAGAGCAAGCCAGGGATGCGTAAGTAATCATCTATTTGTATTTATTACTTGGTGGTGCGGGTTCGAATCCCAGGGCACACCTCTGACTTTTTCGGAGTCATGTGTGTATTGACAGTCAATCACCACGCACTAAAACGGTGAAGGAAAACATCGTGAGGAAACCTGCATACCATAGCGACTTATAAAAATTCTATGGTATGTAAGTCCGCCAACCTGCACTAGGCCAGAGTGGTGGACTATATGGCCTAACCACTCTCAATCGTACTCTCGATTGTAGAGGAGGCCCGTGCCCTGCAGTGGGACGCATATGGGCTGATACAGACTTGGTGTGGTGACAATTGGTATTAAAGAAAAACAATAAGGCAACACTATTAAAAATGTCTTTGTGTTTGAATATTTTTTTAATTATGCATTTCTATACTATTTTACATATTTTTTTTTGTGGTCTAAAATAAAAAAAATGGACTATTAAGTATTAACCCACAATCAATAAAATAACAAGTGTCATCACATTTTCCGTCAAAGTATATTGGGTTGTCATATTTGTATTAAATTTGACCTGTGCACCCTCATTAAATTCTTTTTTGCTATGTACAGGAACTTTGTACATCTGAGGCTATAAATGTTTTTATGTGTTATAGCAGTGGTGATGGTGTGTGGGATGTGGTCCACGGACCACTGGTTAAGAACCACTGCTTTTTAGTATGTAAAACGTAGATGCAAAAATAAGCAGGGTTTTAGAAATATATTGCATAAAATAGTTTAAGAGCGTATACACCTTGCGCGCAAAGTCAACTATAGGTATTTCTTCGTTAATTTCACGCACACATAAGCGACCAAAGCTGTGTGCGTAGAGCTGCCGCGTCGGCTCGCTATACAATCGGTTCAAACAATTTTGATCCGTGCGCTTCAAATATTCAATTGAAATGTAACTGTAATATAATATCATAAAAATATTTTATTTGCATTATAAGTAGACAAATATTACGGTGCAATCAAAGAATAATACAAAGGAGATGGGCCAGAAATGTATGGGCCTTGGGCCGTTTGTAGTACATTACACCAAATTTACTTAGTGAAATTGGCATTTGATTTCTGTATGAAATACTATTATACGTTACATATTAGCTTTATACAAAAATAAATGCCAAGCCAAGAACAGCAACACTACAAGGGGACAATATGGCGTCTGAAACGGCATGTTTGACAACCGATGTCAAAACTTGACATTTATGAAATATGAAGTCGTAATTCGTTTTCCTATAAATCAAATATTATTTTTAGTCGTCTGTGCTATAAATTACTGTACTCTATATAACTCGTAAATGTTTTTACCGTCAACGGAATTAGTATCATACTTTATTGATCATCTTATATAATATAACATAATGTCTATACAATAAATTGCAACAAGTCTGTCAGAATCTCGTCATGTTTATAGTTATTTAATATTAAGAAAGTGTACCTATATCTGGCCGTAAGTGCGGTGCATAATACTTGCTAAACAACCTATTTAAATAATCCACAATAAAAATCTGCTAGGCATGAGATACAGCACGGCACAGACTGATCACTTGTCGCGACTGCTAGCATCTGTATCAGCCCATATACGTCCCACTGCAGGGCACGGGCCTACTCTACAATCAAGAATACGATTGAGAGTGATTAGGCCATATAGTCCACCACGCTGGCCTAGTGCGGGTTGACGGACTTACATACCATAGAAATTCTTATGAATCGCTATGGTAAGCAGGTTTCCTCACGATGTTTTCCTTCACCGTTTTAGTGCGTGGTGATTGACTATCAATACACACATGACTCCGAAAAGTCAGAGGTGTTCCCTATGTGCATATGAATAAATAATCATTTTATTATTAGGCATATGCACTTAATAAGCTCTTAGTTATTATAGTCCATACAAATGAATACGCTATAAAAATGGAATCGAATCTGATAGCAGCCATGTTTATTTCTATACCTTAATGTCTAGTAAAAGAACATACTAGCAATCATTTCTGTACAAGCTAACATTTCAAACATTATATTTAGTCTACCCCTAGAAATGCAGAAGTCTAATATACTAAAGTATATTAGACTTCTGCATACTTAAAAATAATATTATCCTAAGGTTTAAGATATTATTTTTCAATAATGTATTTGACATTTATTCTAACTGGTTATTTCTGAGCACACATAAAAATAAAATAAAATGAAAAAGTAGGATTAATTGATGAAAGAAAACTAAAATCAAACAAAACTTAAGGACAATAAAGTACAACCAGATCTTGCTTATATTTTTTATTTATATTCGCCTAAAAATAATCTCCAGTCAAAACATCTAGGAACAATGCCGGTGCTCCTATATTGTACTATTGGTAGCCCAACCTAAAGGCTAAATACCACAGTATAATCATGGTATGAGTACAGCAACCCACTGTCCAGTATCCAGCCATGTTCCTTTCAACATGAAGCACTTGTGGGTGTTAAGTATGTCCAAAAGAAAAGATTGATACAATCTTTTTACGGCGGAGTTGGAATAAAATCTTGCTCATTGTCTACAGCTTGATTTATTTGCAGCCAGCAGTTTGTACAGATAATTGCTTGTCCTGATAACTTAAACAAATAAAAAAGATTTAATATTGAAGATATTGAAGAATTATGATGAATAAATAACTCTTTGCAGTCACATGTGTATGATCCCAGGTCTTCTTCTTTAAACAATAGCGGACTATTGTTTAAAGAAGCATCTTAGCAGGCCGGCCGGATAATTGTATGAAATGTCTTGGGACAGTCATCTGATGCCATTAGATATTCCTCCTGGACGGCATTTGTGCTTACCATCAGACATAGTGTTGTTATTATGGATATAATTATAATATAATATATTATACATAACACAAGATCATCTGAGTGTCCAGAGGGAAATAAAAGAAAATGTAATTAATTTAACAATTTAAACAACAATATATAAAATATCACTTCTTACATATTTATGTACTAGTAGACTTGTCCTGTGGACACAATGCAATTCAGCTCTAACATGAGTACTTTTGTAATACTCCATACTTTGTATTGACCTTGATTAATTGGCATAAAACATACATTTCCCAAATTAATGAAGAAAATAGAATACTTACTTCTTGTTCTGCCATTTCAGCAATAAAACGTTTTGAAATACTCTACACGAGAGTGAATTGGCAGCCCATGTAGTTACTAAGATTCTGTTGAATGATAGAATCCATTTCAATTTTTGATTGCAGAAGTGCAATTCAACCATTTCACAACAATTGCAGAAGTGCAATTCAAGCAAAGCGCCACTTTTGATGTGCTGAAAAGCAGAATTGTGGGTTAGAAGAGAAATATGAACATAGAAAAACATAACAGTATTACTTACATGTGGCATTCAAAATAATAAATAATATGTTACTCACCAAAATACGAACTAGTAATTGCGTTTAAACGTCAAGATATATCATCTGCGAGAATCAGAATCCATAAAACAAAGCCAGGTATACAGAGAAGCAAATACACATTTGCGAAATGTATGCGAATAATAAAAAATAATACGAATTACGGCCACAGACGTAGACAGATAACACAGAGTTTTGCAATTGCTGTCAAGTTAAACATTTTCGTTCTTAAACTAAAATCATGTAACATAAATAAAATAATAAAAGTCACTTCTTTAACAACATATATCGTCTTTTAAAAAGCGAAGAATATGGAAAAGAAATATAGACAATAATTATAATTTGTAGGGGGGTTTTAAAAATAAGACATATTCAAGTTAAAGATAATGGGTTCGCGCATTTTTGAACGAAATGACAATTAGGCATCATGGAGGACAGATTATAGAAGAAAATATTGCTTCTGTACTAAAACAATCACATTTTTTGTATAAAGCCCCCTGTTGTCCAAGAAATCTAAATGTATTTTATTTGAATTCCACATTTTTTTCTAGAATTTGTATTAGACGTACACAAAACGGCCCAAGATAGCACATCTCCTTTAGATACTAATCATATTTTCGTTATTATTACATTGTTAAGTTGCATTACAACCCTTACAATTACGAAATATATTTAATTTTATATTACAATACATAACATAATTTAGCCTCGGAATTACTTCCCATTATATTACCTGAAACATAATTTATACTCACTACAAAATCATTGTAGGTAATAAAAATATTTTACTACCAAAGTACTAAGATGTGGTAATCGCAGTCCGCGCGTGGCTATTTTTACTACGTACGGCAAAAATCGACTGCAGCCAGGCCGGAGCGACGAGCTATACATCCTCCCTCTAGAAGGCCTTGCGGCGGTCTGATTTGATCCACGTCGGACAGCGTGTTTTATAGTGGTTTTTAAAATATTTGTAGAAAACATGAAAACTAATTTTGTTGAAATATAAAAATGGTAATTTATGATAAGATGTTCTTCTATTGTAATTTCTATAAAAAATTATGTACGATAAGTTGGTGAAAAAAAATATGTTCTTGACGAGAGTTTCTGAATAATTTCGCATTGTTTAAATTTTTATTTTTCAGGAACTAAACACAAAAAGATTATTTTTCTCAGCAAAATCCCTTCATAAGGGTCTTATTAGTCTGATAATATTTTTATTTTCATCTTATATTTAGTGGTTTCGGATATCTTAAGCTTCTAAATTGCCATTTAAAGCCTAAATAACGAAACTTGTGTTCAGTAATCCGTATAGTACTCACAAATTATCCATCAATCTATAATGTTTTCCACCAAAATCCCTAGATGACAACCTTTTCTAAAATTAGTAATAATTATTTTTCCTTTAAATTGTTTATTGGTGGCTATTAACTCATTTGAAAAGTCCTGTTTTTAAGCCAAAAAGCGCGTGCAGGGTATAAACGCTCTTAAGTAATCAGATGGTTTTTCATTGAGCCTAAGATTGATTAATATTTGATTTATTTCAATATATTATATATTTTTATTCAATATAATATGTAATGATTTATTTATAAGGCTTATGTAATGCTTTTAATGTAGAATGTTACCTGGACCGTATATCACGGTTACAGTTGCAGATTCATCTGAGGAGTTGAAGTACAGCATAATGGAATGCCTGACTGTCATGTTGCTGAACACAGAGGTGAAGTACCGGGAGATGTTGGTTAAGACACAAGTACCGTTGTTGGCTCAAACTGTGTTTGTCTCTGTACATATTGCCAAGCTGGAGAAGTCGAGGCCTTTGAGGTAAATCTAAAAATATTGTGTAACGAAATAAAATAATATCTTAGTGCAGTGACAGATCTCATATGTGATAAACTTTGCAAGTGAGTAATTTTTAATATCCGAAAAACCTTGTTTCCGAATTGACCATGTTTCCGAATATCGTATCAAACTCAAGTGGCTATCAATACGTTTTCGCCGTAATACTCGAATTCTTTCCCTTTTATACGGTATCTTGTACAATCCCTCCAGCCCCCACTATCTTAAAAACCGTTTTAAATTCCTCGGTCAAACTCATGCGCGAACTCTTAGATCAACAGAGAATTTGATCCTAGAGATTCCCAAACACAGCACATCATTTCTAAGCAAGTCCTTTACAGTTCATGCTACTCGCTTGTGGAACGAATTACCATTGTCTGTCAGACAAGCTAAGACATTACCAAGTTTTAAGAGACTTGTTAAGATACATTATCTCTCACTGCAGTCACGTATTATCCTGTTATATATACAGGGTGGACAAGAAAACGGCGCACCTGCCAATATACATTATAGTATATGGTGAAGGAATCTTAATTAAGACAGATTTGTATG
Organism: Hyles vespertilio; assembly: GCA_009982885.2. Classification (NCBI taxonomy): domain Eukaryota; kingdom Metazoa; phylum Arthropoda; class Insecta; order Lepidoptera; family Sphingidae; genus Hyles; species Hyles vespertilio. The sequence continues at coordinate 95,919 of WUWR02000201.1, forward strand.
GCGCTAGCGAATATTAAGAAAGATGCCGACAAAAAAAAACTAGCGTTACACATGCTACCCCTTAACATGTTAAGCTAAAGTGATTGAACCTTACAACTGAACGGTAGACATTCAACAATAAATAAGCAGAGCTCATTATTTACTTATAAGTCGATTGTGTACATCACGCTCAGGGTACATAAAAAAGATATTAAATTAATACTGCCAACAGTCACATACATGGGTACTAACCCCACACTAAGATACAAATCTTGTGTCGCGGGTATTAGAAAAATAATTATGGTTCACGGAAATTATTTGTCTCGGGGCGGGAACCGAATCCGCGGTCTCTCATTTCACAGGCGGTTCTTACCAACTGCGCCACGGAGGCCGTCGGTGACTCATATGGGCTGGTTAGTTGTCATTAATGACCACCAAAATAGTTAACTGACCTTGTAATGTAAACCGTAATGACCTTGATAGGCAGCGGCGTAGCTAGCATAGGTGGCACCCGGGGCGGATTTTGTAGGTGTCACCCCAAAACTCAAACACAATGTATAAAATAAAAAGTAATAATCGTTTACGTTTTATTAAAATAAGAGTATTACAAATAGTAGTATATTATGTAAAACAGTATGCCAAAATTAAAATTTCTTCCTTCTAGCTTTGACACTTGCGAACTCCGAAATCACGTCTTCAAAATTTATATTTTGTGTTGCTTCATGTTCTATTGTTAAAATACCAAGATTATTTAATCTGGTTTCAGTCATTGTAGACCGCAAGTAATTTTTTATTAATTTCAATTTGCTGAAACTTCTCTCACATGAAGCAACTGATGCACATATTGTTATAAATAACTTTAGTGCGACCGTTAGATTCGGAAGAGATTCTGTAAAATCCCATTCCACAATGAATTTTAAATAGTCCAGTGTCACCCAATTAGAGACAGTAATATTAGCCGCTTTTATATGTCTTCTCAATCTTGGTATTTCTAAAAGTAGTTCTGTTTCTGATACTTCATCGTAAAGGTTAGTAAATTTTGATATTGCAAATTTTAACTGTTCAGTGTTTGCCGAAAGCAAAGTCTTCGACTGTACAACCTCAAATAATGAAACTACGTCTTTAATGGACTTTACTCTTGTTTCGAGTTCAATATTGAATCTGTCAAGACATTCTAACATGTCCTTTTGAAGTTCCGCTCTAAGTGTTAGTCCAGCATCTGTGGACGATGCTAACTCACCGGGCATGCGCTTCTTGCGACGAATTCGTCGTTCCATCGAAATGTTGTATTCTTCCGATTTTCGTACAGCAAAATCTATTGCCTCTTCTGCTAGATGCAACCGTTTCTCTCCAATGAATAGACGAAGTGCTTCTAGTTTTATGATTATTTCATCAACACATAATCCTTTGCTTTGTAATGCAATCTGAGCATAGTTCACTTCCCTTAGCACATCATTCCAGAAGAAAAGAAAACAAAGAAATGAGAAATTGCACACAGCAGGGATAAGATTTTGTGCACCACCTCTTGTTTCTAAATTTACGTCTTGGTCACATAGTTCCTCAATTGCAGATATTATTCCATCAAAATTTTCAGTCAATACTTTTACTGCACCATAATGAGCACTCCAGCGCGTTGTTGAAAGTCTTTTAACAGATGCTTTGCTGTGATTGAGGAGCACCTCCCAGCGGCTTGTGGAGGTTGAAAAAAAGTTAAATATTGTCTCCACTGCTCCGAAAATGTAACACAAGTCACATTTTGTGCGAACGAATGCTGGCCGCATAAATTAATTGAATGATCAATGCAACCAATAAAAATTGCTTTATTGTTTTTTTTCTTTTATAATAGCTTGCACTCCCCCGTGTATACCACTCATAACTGCAGCATTATCATAACCTTGAGAACGACACATCATAATATCTAAGCCATCGTTTTCAAGCTTCTTTAGTATTTCAGCGCTTAAATCAGCTGCTTTTTTTCCATGCAAGGGAAAAATCCTAAGAATACTTCTTTGACTTCTACTTTTCTATTATTAATTTTTACATAACGAATTACTTCAGACATTTGATCGACATGTGAAACGTCAGGTGTGCTATCAAACATAATTCCGAAATATTTGGCCAGTTTAATTTCGTTGACAAGCTGACATTTAACGTGATTAGCTAAAACATTTATTAACTCATTTTGTATTTCGGGCGATAAATATGTTACTTTATGTGATTTTTCCTGCTCCAAATATAATATATGTTCTTTAAGTACAACATCATACTTTGAAAGCAGCTTAACTAGTTCTAAGAAATTACCTTTATTGGATGACCCTTGGGTTTCATCATGTCCACGAAATGCTAGGTTTTGTTTCGCCAAAAACAAAGTTATATCAAATAATCTAGATAACAGATTTTTCCACTTCTGTTTTTCCGTATTCATTAATTGCAAGGTTGCGTCATCTATTGTGGTGTGAGATTTTAATCTCATTTCCAAAGTTTTCCAATTTTCGAAATTTTCTAAATGTTCACATGAAGTTTCATGGTCCAATACTTTAGGATTTAGTTTCCACCATTTCTGAAATCCAGTTGTAAATGTTCTTTGTATGTTACTGACAGCAAATAAACAAAATAGAATTTTTTCACCACTAGGCATCTCTTTATAAAACCATTCCTGTGAAAGATGACGAGAATCTCCTTTAATCTTTGAACCATGACGAGATACAGTAGGGAACGGTCCTTCTTTGTTTTGGAAAGGTTCACTGCCCTTTTTTATTATGTCAATGCGAACATTATGGGAACCGGTAAACTCCAATGTGAAATATCCCTCAAGTGTTGCACAGATTCTTCGAAGCTAATGCTGTCTCCAAAAGTAGCATTAACGGTGTCATTGTCATTATTTGATTTGGTTCCGTCGAGAAAATGGGTTGTCTTCAATGATTCTGTATTGTCGCTGTTGCTATCTGAATGTGAGTCTTCAAGATGTGAATCATTACTTTCGTCAACAGGAGACTCGGGTACTTTAATTGAACCTTGGCCGCTATCTGCTTTTGTGACATATTTGAAAAGAGATCCAGACATGCTCTGAATTTGATCCATTTTAGCCTTTTTGGCTTTTCTCTGTTGAAACCCGCTTTGTCTTTTCGAAGTATGAATTCCCCGAGGCATATTTCGTTCTGGGTATCCTAAAAAATATTTTTTGTTTGTAAGTGATACGTTGATTTTATAAACAAATTGTAACGGTAAATAAACACCTAGGTACACGTTACGTAACTAGCTTTGTGAAATATATATTTATATAAATTAACAATCCTGCATCTGGGTGTAAATATGTATTTAAGTAGGTATTTTTAGAAAATACTAGTTAAATACTCCACCGTTAATTGTGATATCCTTAGGTGATATCCGTATAAATACTCGTGGTAGTGCTCGAGCTACTCATCTCGGAGCCGAATCAATGTACGTGAAGATGTATGATTATAATTACCTACTTTTTATCATTAATCTAAACTTAATATAATCCGTTTGGATCAGAAAATAATAATAAATAAGTATATTAATAAGTATATTAATAATTAATAAACATTATTACCTTAAGTCTCTAAAGTATGATCGTAAAACTTGTAGATCAAAATAATCTAAGATACTGCTACTAGATACTAAACGAATTAAAAAAGTTAGTATCACCTTTAATAAAAAATACTTCACTTACCTTGTTTATTTTCTTCAAGAATCGACTATTAACTAGGTTTATTTATTATAAATATAAGATACGAAAATTGTCGTTTATAATATCTAATAATTAAAAAACACTTTGCACTAGACGTTCACACGTTCACGCAAAAGAATATTGAAATGAATGCGGTCGAAAACAAAAGAATTTGTCTAATCCACAATACAAGTGACGAGCTCTATATCGAGGGAATCCCCTAAGTAGCGTTGGTTATACGCGAACAAGAAGCTTATACCCAAATGGAGATTGCATTCCGTATAAAACACTGAAGCACAAAAATTTGACCTTGAATGACGTCGCTGTTATCTTCTATCCTTTTCTTTAGAGTGACAATGAATGAAAATGACATTATGTTCATTCATTGTCACTCGATAGAAAAGGATAGAAGATAACAGCGACGTCATTTAAGGTCAAATTTTTGTGCTTCACTTTTATATACGGAATGCAATCTCCATTTGGGTATAAGCTTCTTGTACGCGAACGGAGTATTAAATTTTAGGGGAATCCCTGATCGATTGACTGTGCAACGCACAGTGCAACGTGCACCTCAGATGAATGAAACTATTATTCGGATCGACTTGAAAATTTAGGATAATATTTTTGAGATGTTGTAGAAATTAAAAAGCCAAAAAAAACAAACGATTTTTTGAACCCACGAAATCCCTTAATGACAAAATGGCTCACGAGTAAGGAGTACTACTATATGAAGTTTTTATTGCTCTGTCTAGTTATTCCTTAGTCTAAGGTGGGTACATTATTTGTATTTATATAGGTATCAATTTATTATGCTTGTGGTACAATACTGTACTTAGGTACCTAGATTATTTTATTAGTAGCGGTTATGGTCTCTGCCACAAATTTTTGATTTTTATAGGTAGAAGTAGAAAGAACTATAACTGATGGTCAAAGTTGGGCTCGGGTGTCACCCCTGTTGGGGTGACACCCGGGGCGGACCGCCCTTGCCGCCCCCCCCTAGCTACGCCACTGTTGATAGGCAAAGCTGGAAGCGCAGGATGCGCCAAAACCCGCACGAAAACACTGTCACAGTTTGGTAGCACAAATCACTTTTTCTTTTACATTTCACATGACACAAGTTACATCAAAAGCTATCAAATTGGGTAATGTTCAAAGCATAGTGAAATTAATAAAATTTACTCAAAATAACTGAAAACGAATTTACAATAATATGCACACGACTAATACATGCACACGCGATCGCAATCCGAATTCAACTAATAAAAAATAAATTATTATTTTGATTCTTGAAAGATAAAGGCCTGTTCACATTAGATACAAAGCTTTCCTATTTGAGTTCATAATAATTCATCTGAACAATTAGTATTACTACTGTATCAGACCATATACGTGCCACTGCAGGGCACGGGGTCTCCAGTGCAGTAAATTAGTAGTTAGTGTTTATTGATTTCACTAATTTTATCTCAAATAAGTCTCATATGCAAATTCTATGCTATAATGGTAGACGACATTTCTCTAGGTATAAGAATTTAGAAGAAATTTTATCACTTTAAAGTAACATAATTTTCAAAATACATTAAAATAATGTTAAATACAATAATAAGCAAAGTAAATAGGCAATTTGTAATTAACTGGATCGGCTGATGACATATTTAAATAACATTATAAGCTCTTGAGCAAGTATCAGTATCAGTCCAATAAGATTTTTTTTTTAACGTAACTTTTATATCGGAGTACTTAATCCAATTAAGTTATATCAAGTGTGTAGTGTGAACACACCTCAAGATGTCGGTCTTCTTTTGCAAAATGCTAAAAGTTACCGACAAAGAAATTGCCGCCTTTCGGCACGCACTCACAAACGGCGGCGGCGACCTCAAAGGAAGCATAATCGAGCCGCGTTGGATCCGACAAAGTACACTATGACCGGCGGCTTCCTTTGACTAATAGGGCCGAATTGGGCCATCATTTTAAAAATATTAATTTTTATTAATCAGTGTCATCAGATTATGTTTTCAATGAATCTAAATTATTTAGAAAATTTAAATGTTATGTAGGTATTACCAAAACTTTTCTAATTATAATTAAATTCGCAATCTTACATGATTTAAGCGATGACCAGTGTGATTTCTTGGTATCTTTCAGTTTGGATTTGTGACACTAAGGAAAATAATGACAAACAAAATAGTCAATCCATTCACGATGCAACTGCACCTAAAGTTATTATGTTGTTAATTTATTGACGCTTAAATCTAAGTACGTCCCTGTTTAACTGATTGATTTATTTGAAATGAAACAAAAAATATCCTTTTTTGAAGTTAGAGAAGGATAAATTATACAGCTAAGAGTTAATGACCTTACTCATGTGTAAACAGCTGTTAAAGCGAAGTTTAAGAAAGTTTTAATGCTGTTAAAAATGGTTTTCGTGGTATATTTCGTTAACCGTTCAATTAACGACGAAACGAAAAAATACGTATGTGTTTAAATCTTGTTCTTCATCCATTCCAACTGATTTTATGCGAAAAAGTGGTGATTAAACTTAAAACTTTAAACGGTCATAACTTCAAAACGGATAGGTATTTTCTAAATATTATTTTTTTATTACGATATTAATATTATGCCCTTGTACCCAACTGAGCAAGTGCGCCATTTATTTGCGCTCCCTGTATATATATTTTGCTCCTCTACTTAAATCATCATTATAGTTAGCTCGATATATATTAGTATGTATGTTTGTATTTATTTATATTATGTAAATTAATATAATATAGCATGTACATCAATTATTATTGTTTATTATTATTATTCTCTCGCTATTTGCACTACCCTTTATTTCAATTTCACAATAATCCAGTCCATCCAAAGGTTGCCTGGAAGAGATCGCAGCTAGCGATAAGGCCGCCTATTGTAACCATGCCTTTAGTTTTTAAGTACTTGTATGTGTCTTACATTTTGGTGTACAATAAAGCATATACAGGGTATCTCAATGGTCAAAAGGTCATTTATTTAATGCTTTATATATTGATACATTTTATAAAGGCGGACTTACAGCCTGAGGTATTCTCTGCCAGTCAGCCTTTTATGTTATATTTTATTTCGTTAATAAATAGCTTATTTAAGTGGAAATAACTTAAAAAGTACGATTGAACGGCAAATAGAAGATTATCATCATTACCATAATATTGATTTTTATTTTCCTGTAGCCTTTAAAACCTTATTTATAAAAGGTTAATTTATAAAGGGTATATCAAGACTGCTACCGAAAACGAAGCCGGGTGGTAGTTTTAGTGGCTACAAACACAATGCAATTAAAAATTTCGCATAGAAACGCGACAATTATTTTTTATGATTTTTTAAATATCGTCAATTTTGGGTGGTAAATCCATAGTTTTTGCTAAAATAATAATTTAAACTCTTTTATACCTTAGAGTATTTATAAATAAAAGGATATACACTATTATTTTAGGAAAAAATGTATTTACCACCCAAATATGGCCATAGAAAAAAAAATAACAAAAAAAAAATGTCGCTTTTTTTTGCAACTTTTTCTGTTGCATTGTGTCTGAAGTCGCTTAAACTATCACCCGGCTTCGTTTTCGGTAGCAGTCTTGATATACCCGGTATAAATAAATAAATAAACCTTTTTTCATATTAAATACGAGTATTTTTGAATCCATACCCGTTTTACAGTTAAGACAATTTGTAAACTCTCTCTACATAGTAATATTTAGATCTTATATATTTGTCTTTTGAATGCCTAGTTTATATTATAAATGGTTTGTATACAAAATAAAATTGTCACATATTTATTCGCCTCAGTGACGCAGTTGTACTGCGGTACGATTACCGCCTATAATCATACCAATGTATGATTGCAAAGTGGAAATCCCGAGTCGTGCCACTATCAGCCCGGGGTCAGGAATATGTACCCCATATGGCAAAAGCGTCGCCACCTATCACAACCTGGATTGGTAAACATAGGGCGAAACTTGAGTGTTCTGTAATTAGCACTTCTGCTTACCACTTCTGGGACAAAAGCGTGAGTTTATGTATACATATAGTATATTTATTTATCTTCTTCCCAAGGTTAGCAGCAATAAACTGTCTGCTAGCTCACACCGGGACCCACCCAGTGATGACAGAGAACTATCATATAACCAACGAATCATTTGAGAAGGTGGTTGTCGATATGCTGGCAAGTATCCTGCCTGGAGTGCTGTCGGGGTTACAGGATGTTGCCACGTGCCCGAATAACCCAGGACATGGTGTTATAATGGTAAGTATATTACAATTTTAATTTCTGGTATTGTAACGTATAGTTACAATACCAGAAATTCTGTAATTATTTATGCACCTTTTAAAAAAGTTTTTTTGGGCTCAGATTTTTTCGTTTTTTTTTTTCGTTTTGGAAAAAAGACTTATCAATGCATTATGCATTTGTACTGCTGTTTCACGGGAGAAATAGACATTGCGGTGGTACCTACCCACATGGCCTCTCACATATGAGAGACCTACCACCAGTAGTAGCGGTAATGTATTTACAATCTCTTGTTTTGTATTTCAGGCGGCATTAGACGCGACGCACCGCATCGTGTGCGTGGTGATGCGCGACAAGCAAGTGCCGGCGGTGACGTCACCGCGCGCGGCCGAGTTCCTGCGGCTTGCGCACGCGCACGCGCCGCCCGTACACACAGATGTAAGCAGTAAGGGTCGATCTCATTAGTAACAGTTTATTATTTTGCCACGATTACTGTAATTTGTGTTTTTTAATACAGGATTAATAAAATGATTTTTTTCATATACGAGGGGCGATCAAAAAGTAATGATAATAAGTATAATAAAACAACGATTGTAGTTTTAATTTAACTAGTGGTCGCCTAGCGGTCGAAATTCGACCAAATCAAGAAGAGAAAAAGTTTTTACCTGTATGATGATGTTGTTATTCTGATAAATCGTGCACATTTAAATGTAAATCGCTCAAAATCACTTATTTCCCCTGAAGTATATGCAATTACTAAAATCGTAAACTACAATATATTTTTTTTTACCAGCAATAGTAAATTATATTTTTTTTTTGTACTTGAATGTTGTTATTGCAGATTGCTGCTACAAAACTTTCTTTATGCATATAATGAATGATAGCGCTCAGTATTTCACGTAGTATTCGTCAAATAAATCTTTTCTGTTTGATATTCAACAAAACCACAGTAAACATTTTTTTCTGATTGACATTCAACTACATATGTCTATAATAAAGCAAAGAAACAATTTGACCAATGAGTATGTATACGTGTACAAATACTTGTGTATGCGTGTGTCAAATGCATGCTGGTTTATTTATTGATTTAATGTACTTTTTATGCATTATTATTAAAATCTTGTTTTATATTACATTTAATATTAGGCTTAATATTAATATTATTACATACATACATACATAGTCGTCACGCCTGTATCCCATAGGGGTAGGCAGAGACTATAGACCGCCACTTTGCTCTATCCTGGCATACTACTTTCGCTTCATCCACTTTCATCAACGTCTTCATGCATTCTCGTCGGTTCAGGGTACTTTTAATCTGACCCTTGTTGAGGGTATCACCGATTTGGATGGTGTATGTTCGGTGAGGTCGACCCCTACCGACTCTTCCATCCACACTCGCATTTTGTATTTGTTTCGTAATTCTCCTTTCATCCATCCTCTCTACATGACCAAACCATCGTAACATTCCTTTCTCAATTCTCGTCACTACATCCTCTTTCACTCCACAAGTTTCCATCATATTCCATTCATATTCCAATATTAATATTATTGCCTCATTTAAAATTAATATTCTCTTTTAATATTAATATTATTACCTCATTAGGCAAATAAAACCTTTTTTTTTAATATGTCTATGTCAGAAGAACAAAATGAAAAAGAAAAGAAACAATTTGACACCAGAGTATGTATACTTGTGTATGGATGTGTGTGTGAAATGCATGGCAGTGTGTGTAATGTTTTATTTTTTTATTTAATGTACTTTATAAGCATTATTATTGAAAAATATTAGCATTCTCCACTTCTCCTACACATAAACTATAAGTGTGCCAAATTTTATGCTCCTGCGTCCGCGCAATTTTCGTAAAAAGGGATCCAAAGTTTTTGCATCACGTATTAATATATAGATTTATTTTTCTACATAGTCTCCTAACAAGTCGATATATTTAGTCCAACGTTTCTGCAAACCTAAAATACCCTTTTAAAAAAATCTGTATCTTGACTATCCCAAAATGCCTCTACAGCATCCATCACCTCGCTATCATCCTCAAATTTCTTGCCCCTGAGGTGTTCCTTGAGCCTAGGAAACAAATGTAAATCGCTGGGGGCTAAATCTGGAGAATAGGGCGGGTGTTCGACCAGTTCGAAGCCTGCTTCTCGAATGGCAGCGATCGCAACTTCAGCTCTGTGTGCAGGAGCGTTGTTCTGATGAAACAGGACTTTCGCTCGGAGTTTGCCCCGTCTTTTTTCCTTTATGGCGTGTCGCAGTCGTCTTATTTGATCAGCGTAGTAATCAACCATTATGATTCCCTGAGCATACCAGAAAACGGACGCCATAACCTTGCCCACCGAGCTCGGGACTTTGTACTTCTTAGGAGTCGGTGAGGATGGCCTTTTCCAAGTCATCGATTGTTGTTTGGTCTCAGGATCAAAATTATGGATCCATGTTTCGTCCATGGTCACAAATCGTGACAAAAATAATTCTTGGTCAGCCTGGAACTTTGCAAGATTGGCTCTTGAAATGTCAACTCGCTTTTTCTTTTGTTCGTCCGTTAACATTCTCGGGACCCAACGCGCGGAGACCTTCTTCATATTCATTTTGCTGGTCAAAATGCTTTGGATGCTGCCATATGAGATCCCTGTGACCTCAGCTAAATGTCTGATGGTTACTCTTCAGTCTGCTAACACGATATCTTCGATTTTTTGTACGTTTTCCTCAGTGAGGGACGAGGTTGGGCGTTCCTCGCGATGTTCATCTTCTGTGGATGTTCTACCCAGCTTAAACCCTTTGCACCACCGTGCCACCGTAGAATATGGAGGAGCAGAGTCCCCCAGTGTCTCCACCAAATCCGCGTGTACCTCTTTGGTAGTCATTTTTTTCAAACAGAGGTACTTGATGACGCATCTCACTTCGTGTTTCTCTATTTTCGTGTTGTCGCTCCGACTGCTGGTATTCAAATGAATGTAGCTCCTCCAAATGACGTCCTATTTATACAATTTTTTAGCTGGGAAGTGGTGAACGACTGAAGAAGCGAAATGTTTTTTTAATTTTTATCTTTATTAGAATTACCCGTTTATCATTACTTTTTGATTACTTGGTACTTAGGCTATCCAAGCGATACTCCATTAAGATCATACAGGTATACGCACCGACATCGACACATTTGGATGATGAAGTGGAAGATATGTACGAGGACATATCTAAAACATACACATGAGGACATATCCTTGCACAACACCACCAAGGCTCACTTCAGCGTTGTTTTGGGGGACTTCAACGCTAAAGTGGGAGTCCAGAGACACAGCGAATCTAAAGTGGGACCATATGGTTTTGGATGCCGAAATCACAGGGGAGATATGCTCGTCAACTTCCTTGAGAAAGAGGGGCTCTTTTTGATGAATTCTTTCTTCAAGAAGAGACCCCAAAGGAAGTGGACGTGGCAAAGCCCGGACACTGTGACCAAAAACGAGATCGACTTCATCATGACGGACAAGAGGCACATATTCAGAGATGTCTCAGTGATTAACAGATTTAACACCGGATCCGATCACCGACTTGTACGAGGCACTCTGAATATCGATCTTAAGCTGGAAAGAAGCCGTCTGATGAGGTCTACGCTCCGGCCTAATCCACTCCAAATTATGGCAGGCTCTGATAAGTTCCAGAGGATGATCAGAGATAGATTCGCTGCTTTGGAACCCACTCTAGACGTAGACGAGACCCTAAAAAATCTGGTCGAAGCGCTGAGGAGCGAGGGCATCAAATTCTGCCAAATGCAGCGTGGAGGCAGAAAGTCCAAACTCTCGGATGAGACTCTACGGCTTATGGCAAAAAGACGGGAAGGAACTCAGATTGCTTTGTCAGAGAGGTCAGACCTAAACAAGCGTATTGCGAAGATGATACGCCGGGACCTTCGGAGCTCGAATACGCGCTTTATTGAAGACGCTATAGAGCGAAACCGAGGGTCTAAGGTGTTCACTCAGCAACTTGGAAGGAACCACCTGACAAAGTTAACGACACGTGAGGGAAAAACCGTTTTGTCAAGGCCAGAGATTCTCGCCGAGATCGAGGACTTTTATGGCCGCTTATACGCTACACATGTCCCTCGACCTGAGCGTGACGACCAAGATTCTAGAGCCACCCTGACACGCCATTATTCTGACGAGCTACCAGACATCGACCAAGGCGAAATCGTGTTAGCTTTGAAGCAACTTAAGAATGGAAAAGCCCCCGGAGAAGACGAAGTTACCTCAGAACTCCTAAGGGCAGGAGGAGCCCCTATTATACAGGAGCTACAAAGCCTGTTTAACACCGTTCTTCGCTGTGGGAGAACTCCAAAGGCGTGGAATAGGAGTTAGGTTGTTCTCTTTTTAAGAAGGGTGATAAAACCCTTCTTAAGAATTATAGACCCATCTCACTCCTGAGCCACGTCTATAAGTTGTTCTCAAGGGTCATCACGAATCGCCTTGCAAGAAGACTCGATGAGTTTCAGCCTCCGGAACAGGCCGGGTTTCGAGGAGGATATCGTACCATAGACCACATCCACACAGTAAGGCAGATTATACAGAAGTCGGAGGAGTATAATCGGCCCCTGTGTCTTGCATTTGTGGACTATGAGAAGGCCTTTGACTCCGTCGAAACCTGTTTTGGAGTCCTTACAGCGTTGCCAAGTAGACTGTCGCTATATCGAGGTGCTGAGATGTCTATATGAATCGGCCACTATGTATGTCCAATTACAGAACCAGCAATCTAAGGCCATCCAGTTGCGCAGAGGGGTGAGACAGGGGGATGTTATTTCCCCGAAACTGTTCACAAGCGCACTGGAGGATATGTTCAAGACGCTGGACTGGAACGGTATGGGCATCAACATAAACGGCGAGCACATCTCGCACCTACGTTTCGCAGACGATATAGTCTTATTGGCGAAATCGCTGGAGGAGCTGCAACAGATGCTGGACGGCCTGGCTTCAGCCTCACAGCGCATAGGTCTTCAAATGAACTTGGATAAAACCAAGGTTATGATCAACCAACACCTTGATCCAAGACCTGTCGCTGTATGTGGCTACCAGCTCGAAGTTGTTTCCGAATATACCTACCTTGGACAGATCCTTCAACTAGGTAGGAACAACTTTGAGAAGGAGGCTACGAGGAGGATCCAGCTGGGCTGGGCAGCATTTGGCAAACTACGTCGAGTCTTCTCGTCACCCCTACCACAATGCCTGAAAACTAAAGTTTTCAACCAGTGCGTCCTACCTGTTATGACCTACGGTGCTGAGACTTGGACACTCACAGCACGACTGGTCCGCCAGCTCAGTGTCACTCAGCGAGCTATGGAGCGTGCTATGCTTGGAGTCTCTCTGAAGGATAGGATCCGTAATGATCTTATCCGACAGAGAACCAAAGTAGTAGACATAGCACATAGAATTAGCAAGCTGAAGTGGCAGTGGGCTGGCCACATTTGTCGAAGAACCGACAACCGCTGGAGCAGACGTGTTCTTGAGTGGAGACCGCGTCTTGGCAAGCGGAGTGTAGGACGCCCACCGGCTAGGTGGAGTGACGATTTGCGAAAGGTCGCTGGCAGATGCTGGATGCGACAAGCCGAAGACAGGGTAAAATGGCGCAATTTGGAGGAGGCCTATGTCCAGCAGTGGACAACAGTTTAGGCTGATGATGATGATGATGATGATGATGAATTAATTAAATTATAAATAAACACACCATACTGTTCCAGACCAGAAGCTAAAAGACATAACGAAGCGAAGTCCCGAATGGTACGCGATGGCGGCGGACAAGCTCACTCTCGTGACCAAGAGTCTATCCGCGTTGCGCACGCACGATCACTTCAAAGTGAGGAAGCAACTCGCTGTACTGTACTCACGGATACTTAATGAATGCAGCATGTGAGTAATATTTTATTATTTATTTAATTTTATTGCACAAAATAAAAATACAGTGAAGAAACAACACAATAATAATAGTACAAGAGGCCTTATCACTCTAGGTAATTTCTTCCAGGCAACCTTTGAATGGATATTGAAATAGGAAAAATGAGCGGGCAGTCATTTATTTAATGCTTTATATATTGATACATTTTATAAAGGCGGACTTACAGCCTGAGGTATTCTCTGCCAGTCAGCCTTTTATGTTATATTTTATTTCGTTAATAAATAGCTTATTTAAGTGGAAATAAGGTACTTAAAAAGTACGATTGAACGGCAAATAGAAGATTATCATCATTACCATAATATTGATTTTTATTTTCCTGTAGCCTTTAAAACCTTATTTATAAAAGGTTAATTTATAAAGGGTATATCAAGACTGCTACCGAAAACGAAGCCGGGTGGTAGTTTTAGTGATTACAAACACAATGCAACTAAAATTTTGCAAAGAAACGCGACAATTTTTTTTATCATTTTTTAATTATCATCAGTTTTTGATGAAATAATAATTTAAACTCTTTAACACCTTAGTCTTTATCAATAAAAGGGTATATATTTTTATTTTAGGAAAAGAATATTTACCACCCAAATACGACCATATGAAAAAAAATAACAAAAAAATCGTCGCTTTTTTTGCAACATTTTTTGTTGCATTGCAACTCAAGTTTTGAAACAGCTGTTCACCGATGGTATTGCCACATAAAAATCTTTATGTTTGTTTTTAATATTATGCCATGAGATTCTGGTACACCATATCAACGATATTTTTTACTATGAATAGGTATTCTTCTTTCGTATTTCACGCCTTTGTGTATTAATTACGTATCTAATTCAGATCAATGCAGCCATCAATACCGATTGCACTGGAAGTCCTTATCGCCCTGAGTAAAGATGAGTATCCAGAAGTAGCGAACTTCTGCAAGGAGGCGGTGAGGTCTTACTTCGAGAGCCCGGACCACGACGAGGCCAAAAAGAACACGATCATGGACAGTTTGTGCGATAACTTCTTCAATACGCTGGAGAGTCTGCCGTCAGTACTCAATAATATTAGTGAGTTGTTTTATTTTTAATTGTGGGATTTATTGGAAATACTTACGGCTTATTCAAAGACAGTTTGTAAGCCTGTTTTAGGTATCAAATATTGTCCCCTTTGAATGACTTTTGAATTCATTTTGAGCGAAAAAGACAAAATATTCGATAACTAAAAAATATTAGTCTTATGCTGTACACGTACGTACATGCTCAGTAAACTTGCTCGATTTCGATTCGATCGATCCGTCAATTCGATTTCGCGAGTACAACTTATCCACCATGCAAGTCTTCAAATGCTCCTAGCGAACCAAAATGTTCGATGCGAACCAGATTCTTTCGAAAAGTTTCAACATATACTAAACATATTCTCCGAGCAAGTTTTAACGTGTATACCATTGACGTAAAATTGTGGACGGGCGGAGAGCATGATAAGTCACGAAAATGCCCCGCAGCACCAGTGTAGCGGTTATGACGTCACAGCGCACCAGTCTGTAAGTCGTCGACAAATGCCTATTTGTATCAAGCGTGGGTGCAATAAATATGACCGAAAGTTCACAAAAAAAAGATAACATTTCTTATCACCGCTAATTAAAAATTATATTACTTTAAGTCAATATAACATTTATTTTAGCTTTATCGAAAAACGATTTCATGGCCGCCATTGACATAAAAATCTAAAAGATGGTGCGATTTTCACAGGCATCTTTTTGACGTACCCAAAGTACTGAAGGGCCTATCCCTAGTTTTTAAATCAATGGTGTAGACGCAGTTTCGATCATGTTTATAAATGACCATGCTCGTATGAAACATGCTCATCGATCATGTACGTACATGTACATGTGTACCCACCATTATAATTAAACCATATTTTCAACCGACTTAAAAGTCGCTTCTCAATTCACTTGTGTTTTTTTTTCAATTCCAGATACAAGTCGCAAGCTATACGCCCTGAACCTCCTTCACGGGTATGCGTCACTCCTCAACAGTTGTCCTCTGGGGCGGCGCGCCTGGGCCTCCCTGGGCGACAAGGGAGCCCAACAACTGTGTGCCGCACTCATAGAGGCAGCCAAGATGCAACACGCACTCACTCTGCTCACTACTAGGCCGGCTGGTAACTATATCATCATATATAGATAAATAAAAATAAATAAATAACAGTCACATACATTGCCCAAAGTGCGTGGTGGCCTGTTGGTAAACGGCTAAACGCAGCTGCCAACATGTTCACGGTGGTCGCGGGTTCGAATCCCAGGGCACACCTCTGACTTTTAGGAGTCATGTGTGTATTGATAGTCAATCGCCACGCACTAAACGGTGAAGGAAAACATTGTGAGGAAACCTGCATACCATAGCGATTTATAAGAATTTCTATGGTATGTAAGTCCGCCAACCCGAACTAGGCCAGCGTGGTGGACTATATGGCCTAACCACTCTCAATCGTTCTCTCGATTTTAGAGTAGACTCGTGCCCTGCAGTGGGACGCATATGGGCTGATACAGTACAGTACATACATTGCTCCTGACCCCACACTACGATCGAGTATCAGGAATATCAGGAACTACGAGAGTCTTTTCGGTCTCACAAACACCCAGGTGACTTAGGTGACCTACGTGCTCCATTATCGGACCAATGCAATAAAAATGTGATGTCAGCCAAAATGAAATAAAGCTGCAAAATAAATAATAGTAAAAAAATGTAAATGAATCCATTGAAATAAAACTATTATTTACGGATTTTATCGCGAATTTAGTTTAATTTTTTACATTTTTAACTTCCCGATGTTTCGATCACTTTACAGCTTTCGTGGTCACGGGGCGGACTGAGGTATTAGACGTCCGCTCTGTGACTGTTACAATTCAACTACCCTTATTTTACAATTATTAATTTAAAAATTAATTTTAAAGCATCTAGTCTATGTTTGCGATCCGATCTACGCAGAAGGAGCTCACAGTGTCTTGAGGTCCATTGCCTAGCATTGTTCAGTTGTAGGGTGTCAACACAGCAACGAATGAAAATAATTTAATTTCCCCCAGGTGTAACCTCCCCCCCACCGCAGAACTCTCCATGGTGCCAACTTCAGAACATTGACGATGACAAAACTCTCGCTTGTCTGAAAGAGTTCTGCTCACTACTAGCCGGTGCTCCATGCGCGGACCTGGTGGCAGACCGCCTTCTGGAGACCCTGCTGCAGACCAGAGACGCAGAGCCCGTGTTCATCATGAACTTGATGGCATCAGGTGAGGTGGGGGATAGATTCAGTCAGCGGAAATTTATTTGATTAAAATTGGAAGTTGTTGGGAGATTTGGTAGACAATTTTATGTTCGAAGGTTGAGAATCGATCGCAATTATAAATGGCGTCTTGGTCGATAAAATTCATTTTACGAATTACAAAGTAGTATTATAATGGGCAAATGCCCATAATAATAGTCTCTAGCAAATGAAAAATTTAAAACATAATTGAAATTGAAAGTTGAAAATGAACAGTGCTCAAATCACTTAATTCGATCCCGCCATAATATTTTTTTTAAGGAGACCTATGTCCAATATTAAGAATCCTGTAACAAATAAATAATAGCTTCTCAATATCCATGTGTATTCTACATTAACAAATAACCTATTCCCTTTCCCCTGCAATATTGTTCTTATGTATTACTATTTTTTATTAAAGATTTCTTTATTTCATTTTAAATTTCCATCCCCTCAGGTCCCGACTCCTCACCAGCGTTAGTGAAGCGTATCCTCAGTATATACTTGGAGGAGGACATCTGGTACCTCCCGCTGGAGGCGAGCGTGGCAGAGTCCCCTCTCACGAAGGAGGACACGCTCGATGTCAACGTGTATAACCCACGCGCCTGGTATAAGGATAGTGTGCCTGGTAAGATTGCTTTTTGAAGTTTGTGTTGTAATATAGAAAATTAGTATGAAAAAAATAAGTGTTCGCCCGAACGTATACGCGTTAAAGCACGCATACGCACTTTAATTATACTGTTGCTATTATTTTGAAGAAAAGTTGTGTGTTACCTAAAGTTATCTTTTCCCTTAGCATACTAAAGTTGTATTTCATTATTTCTCACAATTTTATCTTTATTAGCAATGCTATCGAATGGTGTTTTATTACTGCATTTCCTTTTTGTCCCAAATCATCCATTCGTTTCCTCGATGGCAATATTGATTGAGAAAAAATAAAAAAAACCAAGTATGCAGTTTTAGTTTTCGTCTAAATTGAGCTAGTTTTCGAGTTCTAATATAATATTATACTGATGATGACGATAGTGATATATCGATAATATATATGTATATTTTTTATTGTTATTTAGTAATGATTTGTATTTATTTTTCCGTCTCAATTCCTATTCTTAACACTTTAGACTGCTCTTTGAGCGATAAGACCGCCAATAGAACTTTAATTATTGTGATTTTCGTTTTATTTGTATTTCTTTTTTGTTTGTTAGTGTATAAATAAATAAATGAATGTCCCAGATTCATACTCCGGCGCGATCGAGGTCCGTTACACCGACATCAGCTACGCGTCCCCGCGCGCGGCGCACGCGCCCGCGTGCTCGCTCGCCGACGCGCAGACAAACATCACGCGGCTGTGTCTACTCACTGAGGGGGTAGGCATGCTGGCTACAAGACTAGGAGATCAGTTCCAAGCGTATATGATACGGACGCTGTGTCTGATATTGGAGAGAGTTGGTATGCTTCATATCATTATATTATATAATAAAATAAATATTTTAACGTATTAAGCCGAGGCATATTATTATTATTAAACAAGTATCTCAAATTTATAATATGCCAAACTGCAATAGAAATATTGTTAAAATATTTACACTTGTATATTAATCAAAGTATTGTCACAGGAAGTCAATACCAAGTGCTTCACTTGGCGGGTTTGAAAGCGATCAACGACATCGCTCAGTCGTGCGGACATGAATCTGTCGCGCAGCTGATTGGCACCAACGCTGACTACTTCACGCACCAAGTCACTGTCAGGCTCAAGAAGGTAATCACAAATCTTTATTTTATATTTGTTACCGGAAATGTATGAAGTCTAGGAATTGTATACATTTCCTAGGAAATGTATACAATTCCGAAGCTGTTTAGGAAATGTATAAAATATTCTTTCAATAATTATTTTATACATACATATCCTGGGAAATGTATACATTTCCTAGGCATTGTATAAAATTCCAATATCGTATTAGAAAATGTATAATAATAATGGTTTCTGTATTAAAACACGTTGTTCAAATGAGAGTAATATTTTTTATCACAGCTAACAATCATAGCGTTAAATTCTATAATACTTAACTATTATAGAATTTATATTATATATTTTATTTTTTCTATATAACTAACCTAACCTAACCTAACCAGTGGCGTGCCTAGGGTTTTGGACTAAGGCAAGCCCAATTTCATATATATACATTTATAATATTTTAATGTTTAATCTAAATATTGTACCTTTTTGAGTTAGTTAAATCGCGACGAGTATTTGTCTTCTACACACTAGAACTTATGATTATTTCGTTTTCAAACTGTTATGGATGGCACCTGGCGAGCTTATTTAACAATGCACACCGAAAGCATAATATTGTTGAATGTAATTTAAAACCATTTCAGCAATAGAATACAATCAATGGCTTTGAAAAAAGCCGTTTGATTGTCTTGAACGAATGGACTAAAACTGCAAATTGGTTCTTGTGCTGGGTTTGTGTATGCGCAATAAAGACAAAACAAAACAACTAACTAAGTAACAAAAAATCTATTTACAAAATAGCAAAAGATCAAAAAATATATATGTGTATATTATTTATATTCTAATTCGAATCGTCTATCTTTCTGCAAAAATGATTTTATTACGTCAGAGTAAAATGTGGGGGAACGCTTTAATTCTATAAACAATTCGGTTTCAATCGCGATCATAGATAATTCCGAAAGACGTTCCTGACCTTGTGTATTTCTCAGATATGTATGAATGCGTTTTAAGGATGAAAATGCGCGTTCCGCAGAAGAACTGGTAGCAGGAATGGTAACTACAAGAAGTGCTAACTTTATTAGTTGAGGAAAAGCTTCCTCGAGACTGTTTCAATTAATGAAATCAATTAGTTCGAAAATATTTCGGTCTCTTAATTCAGGAGAGGGATACAAACCAATCAATTAGTTTTTCAAAGCCTGTTTATCAAAATGAATTGCATATAAATTTAATAATGACTCTAATTCTGCTACAGGAAAATTTGAACAATATTGCTCAAACAATCTACTGTTAAATAATTGGAAAAACTTCAATTTGAAAAGTTCTGAGTACCGGTCATTTATTTCGGAATATATGTTATCAATTACTTGAACAAAAAGGCGTCTATATTCTGTTCGAGCACAGGTTATATTGCGTCTTAAACGGGGAGCCGAGTTATTATGAAGTGATTTTTTATACAGGTGATTTTGACACCCCCTACAATAAATTAAACCATGTGCATCGCGTAGTAAGTTATATTATTTGCACGCATAGGAGTTGTCGTCGAAGAAGAAACAAAAAAGTTGATTTTTCAAACAAATTATAAGTCAAAATAATGGCATTTAATTTGAACGTCCTATAATTACACTTACCTGATTTACAGCGTCCGTACGGAGCGGGGCGGCAACATCGCAATATTCCCGCGTTTATGAAAACAGCCGACCTGCTAGTACATGCAGCGCGGCGCTGCGATCGCGAGAACTATCTTCCCATGTCACAAATTGTTCATAGTAATCACAGAACAAATTAAATTGTTTTTAATATCCCGTGCACAGAAAAATAACTCACACGGAATTGCCGTGCAGCCTGCCTTATGCTCATGTTTGGGTTGTCCCGGAAGCAATTCAAAATCCGCTCCTCTAAGTTAATTCGAATACGACGGGGAGGAACATCTTCGTGCGTCTAGGGCAACAACTGAGTACTGACCACTGTACCTTAATCTTTGTACAGCTACACCAAATCTCTCACAATATGTTCTGAGGGTCAGGGCGGCGCGGCGTTTTGATTACACTCGCCATACAATAACACCATATCTGTGTATTCCACAGTACTAGAAGTATTCGTCATTGTATTAAGAATACGCGTAAAGTAAATTAATAATAAAAAAAAACAAAATAATACTAACTAAAATGTACTTATAAACACAAATACTAAAACTTTAACAATAAAAGAACACTTAAAACACTAAAACTAACACTTAATGATAACGTACTTAATTCCATATGTGTCTCTATCACTTAAACACTCATAACTATTCACTTACTTAACACTAAATACTAATAACAACAGAATTTAAAAACTATCAAAATGGCGAGTTCTGCGCGCGCGCGTCTTTGTTTACATTACCAATTGTACCGCAGTGCCGCAGTACACCGAACACTGAGCTTACCGCCGCGCCGCCCGCGCCACCATACATTAGAATTTGCTAAAAAATGTAAGATCGCTATGGATTGATTGGATGGATTGGTTGATGCAGTAATTACGTAACTGGATTGGATAATAGTATTTCAAATGAGATACTCTGATTGGCGTAAAAAAATCTTTATGTGATTGGTAATTTAAATTAAGGGCCGTGATTAAAATATCTCGAAATCGATATCGATTATTTGTAGTTTAGTCGAATGTGTCAACTTTACTTTTCTAAGCAATTTTACCCGTAAGTAGTTAATTAATAAAACAATCTACAGCTGCGAATACATAGGTGTATTTTGTATAAAATTAAGATTTCGCAAAGTTTACTTTCGAAACATTAAATATTGTCAAGTTATTGTCATTTTTCGAGATTAGTCAAATAACTTTGTGCACTTTTTTTTTGTTCAAGAGAAAAAGCTTTAAGCTCCCCTTTCGATACCTCGGGGGGGTATCGGGGGGTCGAAAGGGGTATATCAGTGTCTCTGGCCTTCCAGCCCGGTATAAAAGCGGATATTGTGGCCGAGATCGGTCCCTAACAATATGTACTCCAGAATATCCGTATGCTAAAAACCCCTCAATTAACGTCACACGCATTGTGGACGGCACCGGATATCCCAGAGCGAAGGGCACCCCGATACTCAGCATGAATGGACAGGCTCGTCCGGGGAGGTACCGCTGTCTCACAGGCGAATGATTTGAAGCGACAGCTTCGCTGTCGCGTTTCGATCGGTGAGTAAGATTGCCGGCTTTTTCCTTCCCGCTCATTCCCGTTCATGGGCGGCAGTGACCATTTACCATAAAATGATCTGCTTGCTCATTTGCTGGAATTACTTAAATTCTTATTTTTAATAATTTCGTCAATGGCAATATTACTTGACGTTAGGTGAACTTTCTACCACCCTTTACGTCAGGGATTCTTAAAAAAGAATTGAATACGGTTTGATTTTTTTTCCTTACGTTGGGTTTTAATTATTGAAGATGTTCCAAATTATTAAAATCAACCGTAAGCGACAAAAACGAATTACCATGATATTTCTGACATGATATTAAGTTTCCAGTCAACTCACACTATAGTAAAGCTTGATTTATATCCATATTTATAATATTAAATAATATTGAGATAAAAAAATATCGATTGTGTGAAGTGTCCTCGAATAATTTCACAACACTACTTCAACAATGTTTCACTTTCTTATAATTATACTCATCCAAGGGCGAAAAAGGGACAGTTGCATATTATGACATAATAATAACAAGATGTATGATCTGGCAACAAGTGATTATAGTAAATGCAAAGTACAGAAGGAACATGGCGCGTTAGGACACGTTTACGTAAAATTGTTTTGGAAATGTTAAATTGAAATATTGCGTGTTGGATTCAAACAATACTTAAAATTGACTGCAAACTGTGTAAAAACAAAGCTGAAAGAAATTTTATTCTTGATGCATAGTTTTATTCATGTATACTTATTTGGTAAAGTGCGTGGTGGCCTGTTGGTAAACGGACTAGACGCGACTGCCAACATGTTCACGGTGGTCGCGGGTTCGAATCCCAGGGCACACCTCTGACTTTTCGGAGTCATGTGTGTATTGATAGTCAATCACCACGCACTAAAACGGTGAAGGAAAACATCGTGAGGAAACCTGCATACCATAGCGATTTATAAAAATTTCTATGGTATGTAAGTCCGCCAACCCGCACTAGGCCAGCGTGGTGGACTATATGGCCTAACCACTCTCAATCGTACTCTCGATTGTAGAGGAGGCCCGTGCCCTGCAGTGGGACGTATATGGGCTGATACAGATACTTATTTGGACCGATTGTCACGTGACCGAATTTTTTTTAATTTTTTTTGGTGGCCTATGATTATGATTACAATTAAAGTTTATGTATTGTGCAATTAAAATGCCGTGTATTATTTCCAATATTCAAGAAACCTTTTAATGTGTATATTGGATTTTGAGAGTGCCTAGTAATTAGTGTATGTATTTGAATAAATGCTTACTAAAAAATACACCAGTTAATCATTATTACTTACTTATAAAATAACGATCATGTTCTAGGCTACATTAATAATAATTATTGTAGTGTAGAACATATTGAGGGATCTCTATTTCGCCAAGTTTTATGTTTGCGGGGTCAAAGTCCTTTGTCAGCTGAGCGGCAAAACTACTCGTGCATGTACAGAGTGATCGAAAATTACGAAATACAAAATCGTGATTTTTGACAAAACTATCAGGTGGATTTTTATCTAACTTGGTACAATGTTTCCTGGGGTGGTTACAAACATGTGGACGAAGTTATTTACAATATGTCAATATCACGCGGTATATTATGTCAAAAGTAGAAGCAAATTCGCCATGTAACCAAGATTGAAACTCCTTTATTTTATTGCTACAATAACCGACATCAACTTGTGATTTTTGTATTATATTGTACAAGCAGTCAGTTTTTTCAAATACCGCGTGGAAAAGTGAGAGGAAAAAATTAAATCAAAGGATCGCAATCGATTATAAAAATTATCAGCAGCTAAATTCGTCTCGCCATCCCAGTTTTGTGGGTTGTCGCCTATATCAGTAAACAAATTAATTAAATTATTTTTTTGTTCGTATACGGTATTTACGATACGCGATGAATAGTTCCAGCGGGTTGTGGAGGTTTGGGGTAATTTTTTATAGCAATGTGTATCATAAAAAGCAGAGCGTTTTGTACTATTATTAAAAAAAGATCCAATTGCCTGAAGGGCCGAAAAAAATGAACTAACTTCGGGAATCCTACCACACGATTTGGATAATACTAAATTTAATACATGTGCATTGCACCAAATAAAAATCGCTTGTGGACATACGTCCTTAACTTTTGTGTGCACTCCATTTCTAATACCCGACATTACACTAGCACCGTCATAGCTTTGTGCCACTAATTTTGCAGTGCAATCATATTTTTTCAAAAAATCTAAAATTAATCTAGAAAGTGTGTCGGCTGTACGACTCTCTGAAACATTAATAAACCCTAGAAAACGATCACGTATATTATTCCCATAATAATATCGAAGTATAATGCATAATAGGCTATTTGACTAATTTCTGAAAACCATACCACATTATGAAGCGGTGGTCTATAGACCTTACAAATGAAGGTTATTTTTAATTACTATATCTATATCATTTGAAAATAAATTTATAAAATACACTGAAAATTACACTGTCAAAACGCTCTGTCTGACAATGTGGCGTTTAGTTCGTAAACATCCGTTCCACAGATTCGTTCGCATATATCACTCATTCTTAAATCATCCATAGATCAATCAATCAGTCAATCGTCCGAATGAGTTTTTGCATTGAGGTATTACAACTGGAGCGGATTATATTATAGATCAAGTCAGCATTGCTGCAGATACGACACTTCATATATTTGTTACATTTTTTACCTAATGTTTCAGAATAAAGTAAAACGAAATATAAAAGCCCAATATAATCATACATTTTAATAACTTATAAAGCTACATTATTATATAGATTTTAAAAACAACAAAACCTACAATAGGCTATTTGACTGTATAAAAATATTGACTTATTTGTTTCCATCCGTGTAAATAATTTAATTTTAAACATATTTCATTATCATACATTAAAAAAATTGTATATTTTGTCTAAAAACCACAATAATAATTTAATTTATTTTGAGTTCGCGCCACGTGATCGTAAACGATTTTGATTGGCTATGACGTCATGCATTAGTATGAACTACTCACGTACAGGAAATGAATGGGATTGATAACGGCATAGATGCAAATTAAATATTAAAAATACCTTTAAAACGCGTTATTTGTCATTGTGCCCGTGAATTAATAATATTATCATGTCCAATGTAATAAAATGTGAAGAAAGAAAAAAAAACTAATTTTTTAACAAAACCTCATTCGGACTATTGATTGATTGATTGATCTATGGTTGATTCTTAGAGTATTATATATAGAGGGAGCGCTGTCATACATTCGCGATTTGAAAAACGTAGATATTTTCTTGTTCGTAATGTTAGTAGCGCACCTATATTAGTAAAAATTGAATTAACAATGTAGCAATAAATTTCTATAAATTCCTTTATTAGCCGAAATTATATTTAACTATTATCCTTTTAAAACGAGTTTGAGTGGAATTAAATAGACCTAAACTATTTATTTTAATTATTTTTTCAAATAATTGTGTATGTTGCACAACCTGTTCCAATAAGCGGTAGCATACTCTAAGGGTTGATTAGAGAGTGGGGTGACATGCGAACGAATCTCTGGAATGGATGTTTACGAACTGAATGCCACATTGCCAGACAGAGGCGTTTTGACAATGTAATTATTCAGTGTATTTGTAAATTTATTTTTAAATGATATATATATAGTAATTAAAAATAACCTTTATCTGTAAGGTCTATAGACTCCACTTCATAATGTGTTATGGTTTTCAGAAATAAGTCAAATAGCGTAGTGAGTTATCCTACTAAAACATACTTTTGTGTCAAAAATATGGATAGTGAAAAAATATATTTACAATATCCAATGTATCTGATAATAAATATATTAAATAAAATACAATAAACGAATTTTCAATATTTACCTATTTGTCCGTACATTAATCTTATTCTATAATTTTTGTTAAAATATGACATTTGTCAAAACGGCTTTGGTACATAATCTAATTTATTAATATTTTTGCTACTTTATTCAATTATCGTTAATTTACGTATGGAATTAATTCTATATTTTTTTTCAAGTGAACTGGAATGGTTTTTATATGTCTTCAGTTGGGAGTACGGTATTTTTAAAGCAATTAGAATAAATAGCATATATGACAACTGTCATAGCCAACTGTCAGCGTAAGGGTACATGTACCCTTGCAAATGTTCCAAATTATTTGGTCTAGATCCCCTCCAGTTGTATACCTCAACGAGTTTTTGTCAAAAAAAAAAATAGAATGATATTCTTTCTTCACATTTATTACATTGGACATGATAATATTATTAATTCACGGGTATTAATGTCAAATAACTCGTGTTTAAAGGTATTTTTAATATTTAATTTGCTTCTATGCCGTTATCAATCCCATTCATTTTCCTGTAGGTGAGTAGTTCATACAAACGCATGACGTCATAGCCAATCAAAATCGTTTACGATCACGGGGCGCGAACTCAAAATAAATTAAATTATAATTGTGTTTTTAGTCAAAATAACATATTTTAATGTATGATAATGAAATATGTTTCAAAATTAAATTATGTACACGGATGGAAACAAATAAGTCAATTTTTTTATACAGTCAAATAGCCTATTGTTCTCTATTACTAACATCGGGTTTTCATCAACCATTATTGAAACAAATTGGTCATTTTAAGCTCTAACTCAATGCGAGATTTTAATACATCGGCAACGGAATGGATAATATCGTTTTGAATTTTATTTGATAAATAACTCGGTCCCGCTTTCCCCGCATTGTTGTTGTTGCATATGTTTTTCTAAAACGCTATCGTATTTTGAAAGTATGAAACTAATTCTAAGAAGTTACCTTTATTCAATGAGTTATTTGATTCATCATGAGCCCTGAAAGGAAGCTCTTGATGAGCTAAATGGCAAACAATGTCAACTAATCTCTGAAAAACACTACGATTACTGTCTACGCGCGCATTATGTTTTGAAATTTCATCACATATCTGACGCGATAAAGAGGTTTCTATTCGCTGGTTACCGAAATTATGAAAAGAAATGAATGCATTCATATGTTTTGTGAATTACTATGTCTTTTAGAAGCACCAGTTAAATTATTTAAATCACTATAGCCGGAAGAATTCCAAACATTACATCGTTCGAAAAAAATATGGCAACACCAACAGTATAACTTATTAGTATGAGAACATCCAGCAATCCATGTAGTTTTATACACTGATCTGTGAAAATATTTCTATGGTTTTTACTACTGTGAGAAATACACAAATCAGGCGTAGGTTTTGGGCAAGGATACAAGTAGTTGTTTGTCTACGAAATTTAATGAATTTACCTTTTCCTCGCCGATCAACACTTGCACACACTTTAAACCATCACAAGGAACAATTTCACCCATTATAGCACTTAATAATCTTAGAATATATAATTCATGAAAATTAAACAGTGTCCAGTTGTTAGTCGTTCGCTCAATAGACATACTTAATAATAGCGTGAAGTTAACCACAGTTCCTAAATTACTGACAATTCTAAATTAAGTATTCTAATTACTTATTACTAAAAATATTTTAAATCTCATAAAAGGTTCTCAAAAAATGATAATTTATTTGATATATTATCTAATATATAACATAGAAGCAAAATAGAAATATTTTTCAATAAATTTGGATATTAATATGACGTGTTAGTGCACAACTTCACTTCCGCGAAGCCGGGCATTTCGCTTGTACAAAATTGCATATAGAATAGCTATATGTATAGGTACGTAGTGTCATGGTAGTAGCATTTCACCTAAACGTGCGACTAAGACGGCACGATATCCCGAAAGCTTCGTAAAAGCACACGAGAGAGAAAAAGATAGATAATACTTTGGTGTGTTCCGTCTTTTAAAGATAGCGCGTCATGCGTGGAGCAGCGTTGATCTTGAATGAAATAATTCGAATTTAGTTTTAGACCGCGGCGCGCGCTTTGGCGAGTGGCCGGGTGCGGCGCGGACGGCGCGGGCGCTCCGCTAATGCATGGCGCTTCGTCGCGGGCGCTCCATTAGGCACGCCGCGACGCGGTAAATTTGAAAATGATAGACGTTTCATATTAAACAACTATATTTTATTTAAGGAACTAATTTGCATTTAGGATTGAGTGTATGCGTATTAAGTAAGGCAAGCCGGGCTTTTGGGCTTGTATGGAAGTACCGCCACTGAACCTAACCTACCACTTTACTGGTGGCAGGTCTCTCATATGTGAGAGACTGACTGGGTGAGTACCACCGCAATGTCTATTCCCGTCAAACAGCAGTTTAAATGCACTGTTGTGTTTCGGATTGAAGGAAATTGTAGCCAGAGTACCTATTGGACATATTGAGACAAAACATCTATATGTCTCAGGATGGCGACGCAGTGGAATGCCAGAGGCATTGCTTTGCAATTCAAGGTGTTGTTTGGTTTTGGCTACTGTTTCATGAGCGGTTGCATTGCTTACCATCAGCGAACGGCATGCACATCTCGTCTTAACAGCAATTAAAAAAATATATAGAAAAAACTAACCTACACGCATTGACCTTTACGATCGGATGATGCAATACCCTCCCCTCGCTCCGCTATCCCCGCTTACCCCTTGATATCTTAAATATCTTACATTTTCGATCACTATTTAGGAATGTATAGAGTTTCCTAGGAAATGTGTCTAATGTAATTTATTTTACACATTTCCGGGCGATTTTAGGAATTAACTAGATTTCTAGGAATTGTATACAACAGGGCGTGCACTCCTTGTAGGCAGAAATGCAGTGCTTACTGTTGCCATTCACAGTATATTATTATTATAACGTTCGTAACGTTTTAGATGACTTTAATTATATAAATAATGAATAAACAAAATATAAGAATTAAAAACGCCTATAGTTTATAAATAGCACCTATTTGCAATCACGCAAACATTATGGTTGCCACGCGAAAAGGCAAGAGGGCTCTGCAAAGCAAAATTAATGTACCTAATCAACCAAGTCATGCCGCCGCTATCCCGCATTACATTTGTTTGCATTGTGTGTAGTAATTTGGTGTCCGTGCACAGTCGCAAACGCACACAACCATGAATATTGAAGCCGCGACTCCTGCGGCAGGCCTCGGGAGTTCGGCAGTTGTCGGGAGTATTGCGTAACTGTTCGTTGCCTATATCCCGAGTAAAGTAATAGGCTGGAATCTAATAAATCATCTATGCACATTATGCATTTTTGGTTAGTAAGGGTTATTTGTTTCATAGAAATGTTTTGTGTTTCGCGGGGGCCATTTTGCTTTTTTTTAATGAGTTTGCATTGTTTACTATTTTATACTAGTATTTTTGTAAAAAAAAATAGATTTCTTAACGGATCTTTCATTTTAACTTTTGAAAGTGTGTACATTTAACAGTTTATTACTAAGTTCGATATTAATTGTAGTCATTTGCTTTTACTAGTGTGTTTGTTTATGTTTATTAATGTTATTTGATTGCGAGGTTTGTGTTAAAAATGTATGGTTATCAAATGAATGAATGGGGTGGGTGGCCGAAATCTTGCGTTTATTATCTCGGGATAGGTATAGTAATCTCAACTAACCGGAACCTTGAATATGTGAAAATTGAAAGCTGACTAGGTGAATTTTTTTTATTTTACTCATTAGAATTTCTTCCGCCGCGACGATCGATCGCTGTTTTGTCTGCGTTGCCGTAGAAGATGGACATGATAGTAGTACATATAAGACTTGTTATGTTTTGCATGGTTTCCGACTTCAGATCCGTCGCGTGTTGTGGCTATGCTAAAAAACTAGTAAAAGAAAAAGTTTTTGTGACCGGAGTACACCGCCGCATACCCAGTGTCATAATCCTGTGCACGCCGCTGGTATACAATGACGGATTACATACATTTCCGTTAACATATTCACAAATAGTCAGTAATAAATTGTAAATAACCACATTGATATAAATGTGGAAGCTTCGTTTTCGGTAACAGTCTTGATATACCTTGTATAGTACTAACTAAGTAAAAGAAGAAATAAACGATTCAAGAAACACGACTAAATTAAGAAATGGAATCCACTGATATTATCGCGTCGCCAGTACAGGAACACAATTTCATGTAATCTATACTTTCGACTAGTTTTTCTTTCTCTCCCATTTTCAAAGGCTAGCGAACTTAAACAATTTAAATGTGGCTCGACTGTCTTCCCTTGTCGTAGTAAAATAAAAAAAATACGTTCTGAAGTTGGCAAACGGTTTTACGGGTACACTGACATCCAAATGTGTATAATCATAATTTGTTAAAAACCACATCGGCCAAGTTGTTTAGAGACCAAACAAAATATGTTATTTTTTGTTTCAGGCTTGGAACTGTGAGTCGGCGCTGCAGATACTGTCAGTAGTGATGGAATACAGCGACACTTCTATACAAGACTATCTCTACGGAATTGTGCAAGATGTAAGTATTTTTTTCTGTGAATATGTGACATTTTTAATGCCAGTATTAAAAATGTCACGTATAGTATAAGTAATTTATTAAAATAATAACAACTGTACCTATCAATATGACAGCCTCCCTGGGCAGTCGGTTAGACGCCACCTGTGAAACGTGACCCCGCGGGTTCGATTCCCGCACCAAGGGAAATGTTTGTGCGGCCCACAAATATTTCTTCCGGGTCTGGGTGTTTGTGAGGCCGAAAAGTCTCTTGTAGCTCCTGATACCCACGACACAAGACTCGATCTTAATGTGAGGCCAGGACTATGTATGTGACTGTTGGGTGTTATTTATTATTAAAGTGTACCATATGTAATTTTGGTCCTTCGAGCCTTACTTCCGCACCACAATTTAGATTTATGTTTCTTTATGCTTACTCTATTTGGAAAATCACTGGACTTTCCGCAATCCATATATGCTATAGCAATAACAAAAAAATCATCTTAATTGTAATAATCTCCATAAATTTCAGGTTCTAGTCCAAAGCTGCGACAAATACTACGAAAATATTTATATTCATACCTTCAAGTATTCATGTCTTTTATCGAGTGTGTCCGCAAATGGTTCAACATAGACTCTTCTAGCAAAACAGAGAAACCCCCTCAAGAAGACAAGATAGACATATTAAAAGATGTGATAGAGTTTGATCGACATTTAGAAGAAGAAAGAGCTTGATGACGGAAGGTACGATGGGCAGTGACTCGGAATATGACTCAGACAAAAGTCCTGAGGAGTTGTACAAGGAATATTTGAGGGAAAAGGAGAACAGCGTGTTGGATTATGATGATAAGGTTACAGGTTGGTGCAATTGTTATGTAAAATTATTGGATGTAAGAATATTTGCTGAAATTATGACATGCTGCTATCCGCATTAGTCATTAAGGCGAATATTTCTGAAAAAAATAATGTAATAATTAAGACAGTATTGACTAATGTCATAATGATTACGAAATAATTATGTATTCGTCGTTTCAAAATTAAGTGAGAGAAGGAAAGGTAAAGGGGAGGATTTATATCGGATTTTAAATCCTTCAGTGAATCTTTTGTTTACTCCAAGCAAAAAGACTAGAGAACTAAAGGATATTTTTAATAGGACAATAATACCATCCTATACTCGGAAATCGAATCCGAGATCAAAAATGTAAACAAACAAATGTCA